>OZ004331.1:14116529-14303845 GCA_963924455.1 Pelagia noctiluca | reverse complement strand
TTGTTGTTGGGGTTGGTTGGGGTTGGTGGGTTGGGTTGTTGGTTGTTAGGTTGGGAAAAGATAGCATGTGAGTATCCCTAAACCTAACCTAACCCTAACAACCCTAACCCTAACCCTAACCCTAACCCTAACCCTAACCCTAACCCTAACCCTAACCCTAACCTAACCCTAACCCTAACCCTAACCCTAACCCTAACCCTAAAACCCTAACCCTAACCCCCTAACCCTAACCCTAACCCCCTAACCCTAACCCCAACCCTAACCCTAACCCTAACCCTAACCCTAACCCTAACCCTAACCATAACCCTATCCCTAACCCTAACCCTAACCCTAACCCTAACCCTAACCCTAACCCTAACCCTAAACCCTAACCCTAACCTACTAACCCTAACCCTAACCCTACCCTCACCCCTAACCCTAACCCTAACCCTAACCCTAACCCTAACCTAACCCTACCCCACCTAACCCTAACCCTAACCCTAACCCTAACCCTAACCCTAACCCTAACCCTAACCCTAACCCTAACCCTAACCCTAACCCAAACCCTAACCCTAACCCTAACCCTAACCCTAACCCTAACCCTAACCCTAACCCTACCCTAACCCTAACCCTAACCCTAACCCTAACCCTAACCCTAACCCTAACCCTAACCCTAACCCTAACCCTAACCCTAACCCTAACCCTAACCTAACCCTAACCCTAACCCTAACCCTAACCCCAACCCTAACCCTAACCCTAACCCTAACCCTAACCCTAACCCTAACCCTAACCCTAACCCTAACCCTAACCCTAACCCTAACCCTAACCCTAACCCTAACCCTAACCCTAACCCTAACCCTAACCCTAACCCTAACCCTAACCCTAACCCTAACCCTAACCCTAACCCTCCTAACCCTAACCCTAACCCTAACCCTAACCCTAACCCTAACCTAACCCTAACCCTAACCCTAACCCTAACCCTAACCCTAACCCTAACCCTAACCCTAACCCTAACCCTAACCCTAACCCTAACCCTAACCCTAACCCTAACCCTAACCCTAACCCTAACCCTAACCCTAACCCTAACCCTAACCCTAACCCTAACCCTAACCCTAACCCTAACCCTAACCCTAACCCTAACCCTAACCCTAACCCTAACCCTAACCCTAACCCTAACCCTAACCCTAACCCTAACCCTAACCCTAACCCTAACCCTAACCCTAACCCTAACCCTAACCCTAACCCTAACCCTAACCCTAACCCTAACCCTAACCCTAACCCTAACCCTAACCCTAACCCTAACCCTAACCCTAACCCTAACCCTAACCCTAACCCTAACCCTAACCCTAACCCTAACCCTAACCCTAACCCTAACCCTAACCCTAACCCTAACCCTAACCCTAACCCTAACCCTAACCCCAACCCTAACCCCAACCCTAACCCCAACCCTAACCCCAACCCTAACCCCAACCCTAACCCTAACCCTAACCCTAACCCCAACCCCAACCCCAACCCTAACCCTAACCCTAACCCTAACCCTAACCCTAACCCTAACCCTAACCCTAACCCTTACCCTAACCCTAAATCTCAACAAGGTATGTTGTATAACTTTTGCATAGTAGTTGCTTTTTTTCTGTTTGATAATAGTTATTCATTTCTCTTTAATTTTTAGGTAGTGCAGCAACCCTAATTGATAAAAAAAGTAGAAATATTTTTAAAACTTATTCCCTTTTCATTTCTCACTTATTTTTAGTAGTTGCTTCTGTCATCTATAAGAAAAATAGTAATAGAGGTATTACATCTTAACAAAGTATGTTGTATAACTTATTCATAGTAGTTACTTCTCTTTGATAATACTTACTCACTTTTCATTTCTCTTTTAATTTGAGGATTAGAAATTCAAGCATTGCAACTAAACAAGGTATGATGTGTAACTCTTTCTTAGTAGTTGATTTTCATCTTTGTGATAATATTTTCAGTTCTCCTTTAATTTTAAGAAGTGCACCCTCCAACAATTATAAGAGGAGTACAAATTGAAGCATTGCATCTAAACATGGTTTGTTTTATAATTCTTTTTTAGTAGTTACTTCTCATCTCTGTGATAACATTTACTCACATTTCATTTCTCTTTTATTTTTGGAAAACACATCTTCCGTCATCTTTAAGTGGAGTAGAAATAAAGGCATTACATCTAAACAAGGTATGTTGTATAATTTGTTCATAGTAGTTGCTTTTTCTTTGATAATAATTACTCCCTTTCCATTTTAGTTTATTTTTAGGAAGTACAGCCTCCGTCATCTATAAGTAGAGTAGAAATAGAAGCATTAAAGATGTAATGAATCTATTTTTACTCCTCTTATAGATGACGGAGTCTGCACTTCCTAAAAATAAAAGAGAAATGAAAAGTGAGTAAGTATTATCAAAGAGAGGAGAAGCAACTTCTATGAATGAGTTATATATACAAACCTTGTTGAGATGTAATGCCTCTACTCCACTTAAAGATGACAGAGGATGTGTTTTCCAAAAATAAAAGAGAAATGCAAGTAACTATTATCACAGAGATGAGAAGTAAATACTAAAATAGAGTTATACAACATACTTTGTTTAGATGCAATGCTTCAATTTGTACTCCTCTTATAGATGATGGAGGCTGCACTTCTTAAAATTAAAAGAGAAATGAAAAGTGAGTAAGTATTATCAAAGAGAGGAGAAGCAACTATTATGAATGAGTTATACAACATACTTTGTTTAGATGTAATACCTCTATTTCTACTCTTCTTATAGATGACGGAGGCTGCACTTCCTAAAAATAAAAGAGAAATGAAAAGGGAGTAAGTATTATCAAAGAGATAAAAAGCAACTACTATGAATGAGTTATATACAACATACCTTCTTGAGATGTAATGCCTCTATTTCCACTCGGCTTATAGATGACAGAGGCTGCATTTCCTAAAAATAAAAGAGAAATGAAAAGGGAGTAAGTATTATCAAAGAGAGAAAAAGCAACTACTATGAATGAGTTATACAACATACCTTGTTGAGATGTAATGCCTCTATTTCCACTTTTCTTATAGATCACGAAGGCTGTTATTCTTAAAAATAAAAGAGAAATGAAAAGGGAGTAAGTGTTATCAAAGAGAGAAAAAGCAACTACTATGAATGAGTTATATACAACATACCTTCTTGAGATGTAATGCCTCTATTTGCACTCTGCTTATAGATGACGGAGGCTGCACTTCGTAAAAATAAAAGAGAAATGAAAAGGGAGTAAGTATTATGAAAGAGAGAAAAAGCAACTACTATGAATGAGTTATATACAACATACCTTGTTGAGATGTAATGCCTCTTTTTCTACTCCACTTAAAGATGACAGAGGATTTTTTTTTTCCAAAAATAAAAGAGAAATGTGAGTAACTATTATCACAGAGATGAGAAGTAACTACTAAAAAAGAGTTATACAACATACCTTGTTTAGATGCAATGCTTCAATTTCTACTCCTCTTATAGATGATGGAGGCTGCACTTCTTAAAATTAAAAGAGAATTGAAAAGTGAGTAAATATTATCACAGAGATGAGAAGCAACAGCTAAGAAAGAGTTATACAACATACCTTGCTGAGATGCAATGCCTATATTTCTACTCTTTTTATAAATGACAGAGGCTGCACTTCCAAAAAAAAAGAGAAATTAAAAGTGAGTAAGAATTATCAAAAAGAGAAAAAGCAACTATTATGAATGAGTTATACAACATACCTTGTTCAGATGTAATGCCTCTATTTCTACTCATCTTATAGATGACGGAGTCTGCACTTCCTAAAAATAAAAGAGAAATGAAAAGTGAGTAAATATTATCACAGAGATGAGAAGCAACAACCAAGAAAGAGTTATACAACATATCTTGTAAAGACGCAATGCTTCAATTTCTACTCCTCTTATAGATGACGGAGTCTGCACTTCCTAAATATAAATGAAAAGTGAGTAAGTATTAAAAAAGAGAGAAAAAGCAATTACTATGAAAGAGTTATACAACATACCCTTTTTAGATGCAATGCTTCAATTTGTACTCCTCTTATAGATGATGGAGGCTGCACTTCTTAAAATTAAAAGAGAAATGAAAAGTGAGTAAGTATTATCAAAGAGAGGAGAAGCAACTATTATGAATGAGTTATACAACATACTTTGTTTAGATGTAATACCTCTTTTTCTACTCTTCTTATAGATGACGGAGGCTGTAATTCCTAAAAATAAAAGAGAAATGAAAAGTGAGTAAGTATTATCAAAGAGAGAAAAAGCAACTACTATGGATGAGTTATGCAGCATACCTTGTTGAGATGTAATGCCTCTATTTCCACTCTGCTTATAGATGACGGAGGCTCCACTTCCTAAAAAGAAAAGAGAAATGAAAAGGGAGTAAGTATTATGAAAGAGAGAAAAAGCAACTACTATGAATGAGTTATATACAACATACCTTGTTGAGATGTAATGCCTCTATTTCCACTCTTCTCATAGATGACGGAGGCTGCACTTCCTAAAAATAAAAGAGAAATGAAAAGGGAGTAACTATTATCAAAGAGAGAAAAAGCAACTACTATGAATGAATTATATACAACATACCTTCTTGAGATGTAATGCCTCTATTTCCACTCAGCTTATAGATGACAGAGGCTGCATTTCCTAAAAATAAAAGAGAAATGAAAAGGGAGTAAGTATTATCAAAGAGAGAAAAAGCAACTACTATGAATGAGTTATACAACATACCTTGTTGAGATGTAATGCCTCTATTTCCACTCTTCTTATAGATCACGAAGGCTGTAATTCTTAAAAATAAAAGAGAAATGAAAAGGGAGTAAGTGTTATCAAAGAGAGAAAAAGCAACTACTATGAATGAGTTATATACAACATACCTTCTTGAGATGTAATGCCTCTATTTGCACTCTGCTTATAGATGACGGAGGCTGCACTTCCTAAAAATAAAAGAGAAATGAAAAGGGAGTAAGTATTATGAAAGAGAGAAAAAGCTACTACTATGAATGCGTTATATACAACATACCTTGTTGAGATATAATGCCTCTTTTTCTACTCCACTTAAAGATGACAGAGGAATTTTTTTTCCAAAAATAAAAGAGAAATGTGAGTAACTATTATCACAGAGATGTGAAGTAACTACTAAAAAAGAGTTATACAACATACCTTGTTTAGATGCAATGCTTCAATTTCTACTCCTCTTATAGATGATGGAGGCTGCACTTCTTAAAATTAAAAGAGAAATGAAAAGTGAGTAAATATTATCACAAAGATGAGAAGCAACTACTATGAATGAGTTATACAACATACTTTGTTTACATGTAATACCTCTATTTCTACTTTTCTTATAGATGACGGAAGCTGCACTTCCTAAAAATAAATGAGAAATGAAAAGGGAGTAAGTATTATCAAAGGAAAAGCAACTACTATTAATGAGTTATACAAGATACCTTGTTTAGATGTTATGCCTATATTTCCACTCTTCTTATAGATGACGGAAGCTGCACTTCCTAAAAATAAACGAGAAATGAAAAGGGAGTAAGTATTATCAAAGGAAAAGCAACTACTATTAATGAGTTATACAAGATACCTTGTTTAGATGTTATGCCTATATTTCCACTCTTCTTATGGATGACGGAGTCTGCACTTCCTAAAAATAAAAGAGAATTGAAAAGTGAGTAAATATTATCACAGAGATGAGAAGCAACAACTAAGAAAGAGTTATACAACATACCTTGCTGAGATGCAATGCCTATATTTCTACTCTTTTTATAAATGACAGAGGCTGCACTTCCAAAAAAAAGAGAAATTAAAAGTGAGTAAGAATTATCAAAGAGAGAAAAAGCAACTATTATGAATGAGTTATGCAACATACCTTGTTCAGATGTAATGCCTCTATTTCTACTCATCTTATAGATGACGGAGTCTGCACTTCCTGAAAATAAAAGAGAAATGAAAAGTGAGTAAATATTATCACAGAGATGAGAAGCAACAACCAAGAAAGAGTTATACAACATATCTTGTATAGACGCAATGCTTCAATTTCTACTCCTCTTATAGATGACGGAGTCTGCACTTCCTAAATATAAATGAAAAGTGAGTAAGTATTAACAAAGAGAGAAAAAGCAATTACTATGAAAGAGTTATACAACATATCCTTTTTAGATGCAACGCTTCAATTTGTACTCCGCTTATAGATGATGGAGGCTGCACTTCTTAAAATTAAAAGAGAAATGAAAAGTGAGTAAGTATTATCAAAGAGAGGAGAAGCAACTATTATGAATGAGCTATACAACATACTTTGTTTAGATGTAATACCTCTATTTCTACTCTTCTTATAGATGACGGAGGCTGTAATTCCTAAAAATAAAAGAAAAATGAAAAGTCAGTAAGTATTATCAAAGAGAGAAAAAGCAACTACTATGGATGAGTTATGCAGCATACGTTGTTGAGATGTAATGCCTCTATTTCCACTCTTCTTATAGATCACGAAGGCTGTAATTCTTAAAAATAAAAGAGAAATGAAGAGGGAGTAAGTATTATCAAAGAGAGAAAAAGCAATTACTATCAATGAGTTATATACAACATACCTTCTTGAGATGTAATGCCTCTATTTCCACTCTGCTTATAGATGACGGAGGCTGCACTTCCTAAAATTAAAAGAGAAATGAAAAGGGAGTAAGTATTATCAAAAAGAGAGAAAAGCAACTACTACGAATGAGTTATATACAACATACCTTCTTGAGATGTAATGCCTCTATTTCCACTCTGCTTATAGATGACGGAGGCTGCACTTTCTAAAAATAAAAGAGAAATGAAAAGGGAGTAAGTATTATCAAAGAGAGAAAAAGCAACTTCTATGAATGAGTTATATACAACATACCTTGTTGAGATGTAATGCCTCTTTTTCTACTCCACCTAAAGATGACAGAGGATATGTTTTCCAAAAATAAAAGAGAATTGTGAGTAACTATTATCACAGAGATGAGAAATAACTACTAAAAAAGAGTTATACAACATACCTTGTTTAGATGCAATGCTTCAATTTCTACTCCTCTTATAGATGATGGAGGCTGCACTTCTTAAAATTAAAAGAGAAATGAAAAGTGAGTAAATATTATCACAAAGATGAGAAACAACTACTATGAATGAGTTATACAACATACTTTGTGTACATGTAATACCTCTATTTCTACTTTTCTTATAGATGACGGAGTCTGCACTTCCTAAATATAAATGAAAAGTGAGTAAGTATTAACAAAGAGAGAAAAAGCAATTACTATGAAAGAGTTATACAACATATCCTTTTTAGATGCAACGCTTCAATTTATACTCCTCTTATAGATGATGGAGGCTGCACTTCTTAAAATTAAAAGAGAAATGAAAAGTGAGTAAGTATTATCAAAGAGAGGAGAAGCAACTATTATGAATGAGTTATACAACATACTTTGTATTAGATGTAATACCTCTATTTCTACTCTTCTTATAGATGACGGAGGCTGTAATTCCTAAAAATAAAAGAAAAATGAAAAGTCAGTAAGTATTATCAAAGAGAGAAAAATCAACTACTATGGATGAGTTATGCAGCATACGTTGTTGAGATGTAATGCCTCTATTTCCACTCTTCTTATAGATCACGAAGGCTGTAATTCTTAAAAATAAAAGAGAAATGAAGAGGGAGTAAGTATTATCAAAGAGAGAAAAAGCAATTACTATCAATGAGTTATATACAACATACCTTCTTGAGATTTAATGCCTCTATTTCCACTCTGCTTATAGATGACGGAGGCTGCACTTCCTAAAATTAAAAGAGAAATGAAAAGGGAGTAAGTATTATCAAAAAGAGAGAAAAGCAACTACTACGAATGAGTTATATACAACATACCTTCTTGAGATGTAATGCCTCTATTTCCACTCTGCTTATAGATGACGGAGGCTGCACTTCCTAAAAATAAAAGAGAAATGAAAAGGGAGTAAGTATTATCAAAGAGAGAAAAAGCAACTTCTATGAATGAGTTATATACAACATACCTTGTTTAGATGCAATGCTTCAATTTCTACTCCTCTTATAGATGATGGAGGCTGCACTTCTTAAAATTAAAAGAGAAATGAAAAGTGAGTAAATATTATCACAAAGATGAGAAACAACTACTATGAATGAGTTATACAACATACTTTGTGTACATGTAATACCTCTATTTCTACTTTTCTTATAGATGACGGAGTCTGCACTTCCTAAAAATAAACGAGAAATGAAAAGGGAGTAAGTATTATCAAAGGAAAAGCAACTACTATGAATGAGTTATACAAGATACCTTGTTTAGATGTAATGCCTATTTTTCCCCTCTTCTTATGGATGACGGAGTCTGCACTTCCTAAAAATAAAAGAGAATTGAAAAGTGAGTAAATATTATCACAGAGATGAGAAGCAACAACTAAGAAAGACTTATACAACATACCTTGTATAGACGCAATGCTTAAATTTCTACTCCTCTTATAGATGACGGAGTCTGTACTTCCTAAAAATAAAAGAGAAATGAAAAGTGAGTAAGTATTATCAAAGAGAAAAAAAGCAACTACTATGAAAGAGTTATACAACATACCTTGTTAAGATGCAATGCTTCAATTTGTACTCCTCCTATAGATGATGGAGGCTGCACTTCTTAAAATTAAAAGAGAAATGAAAATTGAGTAAGTATTATCAAAGAGAGGAGAAGCAACTACCATGAATGAATTATACAACATACTTTGTTTAGATGTAATACCTCTATTTCTACTCTTGTTATAGATGACGGAGGCTGTAATTCCTAAAAATAAAAGAGAAATGAAAAGTGAGTAAGTATTATCAAAGAGAGAAAAAGCAACTACTATGAATGAGTTATACAACATACTTTGTTCAGATGTAATGCCTCTATTTCCACTCTTCTTATAGATCACGAAGGCTGTAATTCTTAAAAATAAAAGAGAAATGAAGAGGGAGTAAGTATTATCAAAGAGAGAAAAAGCAATTACTATGAATGAGTTATATACAACATACCTTGTTGAGATGTAATGCCTCTATTTCCACTCTGCTTATAGATGACGGAGGCTGCATTTCCTAAAAATAAAAGAGAAATGGAAAAGGAGTAAGTATTATCAAAAGAAAAGCAACTACTATGAATGAGTTATATACAACATACCTTGCTGAGGTGTAATGCCTATATTTCTATTCTTCTGATAGATGACAGGGGCTTCACTTCCTAAAAAAAAGGAATTAAAAGTGAGTAAGTGTTATGAAAGATAGGAAAAGCAACTACTATGAATGAGTTATACAACATACCTTGTTTAGATGTAATGCCTCTATTTCTACTCCACTTAGAGATGACGGAGGCTGCACTTCCTACAAATAAAAGAGAAATGAAAATTGAGTAAGTTTTATCAAAGGTAAAGCAAGTACTATGAATGAGTTATACAACATATTCAATAAATAACAATAAAAACAATCAGATAAAGTAGAAATCTTGTTGAATTAGTATCAAGCAGCAACGAAAGCAAATTAGCGATGAAATAAACTTACGAAATCAAACGAATAGACCGATAATTAATATATCAGTAACAGTATTAAATGAATAAATGGAAATAAATAGCAAGCAAAGTTATATAAATACAAAACCGACTTACAATCTGTATGATCTTGCAACAAAACCCTAAAAGAAACAAGTAGCCTAAAAACCGAAACTTGACTAGGCCATATGACTAAGCCATATGCCTAGGCCACTTGCCAAGGCCAAATGGCAGAGCAAAAGTACACCTGTGTACTTGTTGACTTTCAACAGCAACTGACGACTAAGAGAGTGAGAGAACTTGCAAGGCTATATATACTGCACGAATGCACACGCCGTGAAATAATCAAACCAAGGAACACAAAGAAATGAGTGCAAAAACATGCTTTATTTTTTCACGGAATGTGCCCCTAGGGAAACTAAAGAAAACGTAAACAAAGCGAAAACAAAAGAAACAAAAAGTTTGTTATAGGCATAACAACTTGTTTAGATAGAATACCTGTATATCTGCACATCTTGTAGACGAAAGTTCTTTACTTTCTAAAGGTAAACGAAAAACGAAATTTAAAAATAATGTTATCAAAGAATTGAAAAAGAATTTACTATGAATGTTATAGAGTGTCCCTTGCTTAAATGGAGTACCTGCACTTCTAGATTAAGGGGCTTTAATTCATTAAGGTAAAACTTACTTTGATAAACTAACTAATTACCAACTAACTAACTGACTAATTGACTTAGCAGCACATTTAGAAATATAGACTACCTTGTCAAGATTGAAGAACTGTAATTTTGACAAGGTTTTAGAAAGCAACTTTGCAAATATTACAGGGTGCAATAGTTAGAAATTATAAAGTAAAATTTTCATCACTTTATCAATTGCCCATCTTTAACAGCGATGATAATATTTACTCATATGGTATACTAACGAGTATAGTGGGTTAATTATCTATATCTTCCGATAATAAGAATCGCATGGCAAACTTTTAAACAGATATGGAATGATCCTACAAAACTAAAAATTGAAATTTAAAATACTTATACCTCTTTGTATGGATAGGCCTGCAAACCCTTCTTAGCCAACATGTTCAGCAACATTGTTAATTCTTGCTTTCGAGAAAGTTGACCCAAAAGAAAAATGAAATGCATTCAATTGAATTCCGTCTGATCTAATATTTTAAAGAGCTGAGAGCAATGCAGGGATGAATTGATATAATAACTTTCTGACACCTCACAACTTTTCAATTTCTTTAGTAATTCCTAAGGGTTTTAAGGTTAAGAGATTTTAGAGTTGAATTAAGGTTTTGGTCTTAATTGAGAATTTTAGTAAGGACAAAACTAAAGTTAGAATAGAGTTTATAGATATGTCAAAAATTAGTTTAGGGTTATAATTCGACTTGAGGTTTAGAATTTTAAAAACAGTTAGGGCTATGACTTTAAATAAGGATTAAAGTTTAAAAGCAATCACTGTAAGAAATTGAAAACTACTTTGCAGTCAGTAGAAAAGCAACTACTATGAATGAGTTATACAACATACCTTGTTTAGATGCAATGCCTTTATTCTTACTCTTCTTATAGATGACAGAGTCTGCACTTCCCCAAAATAAAAGAGAAATTAAAAGGGAGTAATTATTATCAAAGAGAGGAAAGGCAACTACTATGAATGAGTTATAGAACGTACCTTGTTTGAATGCAATGCCTTTATTTCTACTCTTCTTATAGATGACGGAGGCTGCACTTCTTAAAAATAAAAGAGAAATTAAAAGTGAGTAAGTGTTATCAAAGATAGGAAAAGCAACTACTATGAATGAGTTTGATAACAAACCTTTCAATAGAATGCATCCATTTCTGCTTCTCTGATAGATGACAGGGGCTGCACTTTCTAAAAATAAAAGAGAAATTAAAAGTGAGTAAGTGTTATGAAAGATAGGAAAAGCAACTACTATGAATGAGTTATACAACATACCTTGTTTAGATGCAAGTCCTTTATTTCTACTCTTCTTGTAGATGACGGAGGCTGCACTTCCTAAAAATAAACGAAGAAAGAAAAAGTGAGTAATTGTTATCAAAGATAGGAAATGCAACTACTATGAATGAGTTATACAACATACCTTGTTTAGATGTAATGCCTCTTTTTCTACTCGTCTTATAGATAATGGAGGCTGCACTTCCTAAAAATAAAAGAGAAATGAAAAGGGAGTAAGTATTATCAAAGAGAGAAAAAAGCAACTACTATGAATGAGTTTTACAACATACCTTGTTTAGATGTAATGCCTCATTTCTGCTCATCTTGTAGATGACAGGGGCTGCACTTCTTAAAATTAAAAAAAGAAATTTAAAGTAAGTAAGTGTTATCAAAGATAGGAAAAGCAACTACTATGAATGAGTTTAATAACATACCTTGTTTCAATGGAATGCATCAATTTCTGCTTCTCTGATAGATGACAGGGGCTGCACTACCTAAAAATAAAAGAGAAATTTAAAGTGAGCAAGTGTTATGAAAGATAGGAAAAGCAACTACTATGAATGAGTTTTACAACATACCCTGTTTCAACTGAATGCATCAATTTTTGCTCATCTTGTAGATGACAGGGGCTGCACTTCCTAAAAATAAAACAAAAATTAAAAGTGAGTTAGTGTTATCAAAGATAGGAAAAGCAACTACTATGAATGAGTTTTACAACATACCCTGTTTCAATGGAATGCATCAATTTTTGCTTCTCTGATAGATGACAGGGGCTGCACTTCCTAACAATAAAAGATAAATTCAATGTGAGTAAGTAATATCAAAGATAGGAAAAGCAACTACTATGAAATAATTTTACAACATACCTTGTTTCAATGCAATGCATCAATTTCTTTTACTCTTATAGATGACAGGGGCTGCACTTCCTAAAAATAAAAGAGAAATTAAAAGTGAGTAAGTGTTATCAAAGATTGTAAAAGCAACTACTATGAATGAGTTTTACAACATACCTTGTTTCAAAGGAATGCCTCATTTCTGCTCCTCTTATAGATGACGGGGGCTGCTATTCCTAAAAATAAAAGAGAAATTAAAAGTGAGTAAGTGTTATTAAAGATAGGAAAAGCAACTACTATGAATTAGTTTTACAACATACCTTGTTTAGATGGAATGCCTTAATTTCTGCTCCTCTTATAGGTGATAGGGGCTGCACTTCCTAAAAATAAAAGAGAAATTAAAAGTGAGTCAGTGTTATCAAAGAGAGGAAAAGTAATTATTATTAATGAGTTTTACAACATACCTTGTTTCAATGGGATGCCTCAACTTCTGCTTGTCTTAGAGATGACAGGGGCTGCACTTCCTAAAAATAAGGAAAAGGAACTACTAAGAAAAAGTTATACAACATACCTTATTTCAAAGGAATACCTCTTGGTTCTGCAAATTTTTTATATGACAGTGCTTCCCTTCCTAAAATCAAAAGAAAAATGAAATTTCAGTAACAGTGTTTTTAAAAAAAAAAGGAAAAGCAACTACTATCAATGAATTATAAAACATACCTTGTTTCAATGCAATATCTTTTTCTTTTGCACTTCTTATGGATGACAGGGCTCAACCTCCTGAAAGGAAAAGAAAAAAGAAATTTGAATAATAGTGTTCTCGAATGGAGTATGGAATTTCCATAGGAAATATGGAATATATATATATATATATAGAAAATATGAAATGTACTCACATCACAAATATCATAGGATAAGGAAAAGATCATAACAATTATCAAATGAAAAAATAAACAACTTTACCTTTTTGTATGGGTAGTTCAGCAGACCTTTCTTGTCCATCCAGTTTTGTGACATTTTGACTTTTTGTTTTCATCATTGATTTGGAATTTACGAAAAGGCTGATTTCTTTGACACAAAAGACAGTTGAGTTGAACGAAAAGAATAATTACATGCATTCAATATATTTCCTTCTCATCTAATATTTTAAAGAGCACAGAGCAATGCAGGGATAAACTAAAGTAAACACTTTTGGACGCTTCACAACTTTTCAATTTCTTTCAGTAGTTTTTTTTAATGGTTAAGGTTAGTAGATTTTAAAGTTTCAATTATGGTTTGGTTTCAGATTGATCAGTTTAGAATAAGTTTAGGGTTACGATTCGACTTGAGGTTTAGGATTTGAGAAACAGTTAGAATTATGATTTAAAATAAGTATTTAAGTTAAAAAGCTACCACTGTAAGAAATTGAAAAGTGCTTGCAGTCAGTGTGAGGATTTTATGCTTCTTTAAATCTATGAACCTGCCCTTATCCCAAAGTGCCTGTTTGATAAATTCCTCGATTATTTGAATTTTTTTTACAGCCTAATACATCATAGCTGCCCAATAAATCTTACCTCAACTTGTTCAGATATTCTGGACTTGAAATCAGTTGTAAAAACGAGCTGATAAGTTACAACAGCAACTGCTATCATGAGATAAACAACATACCTTGTTTCAATGTAATAACCTCTGCACTTAGATGACAGGGCTTTACGTCCTGTAAGTAAAAGAGAAATGAGATAAGAATAAAAGTGTTGACAACGAAAGAAAGAAGCATTTGTTATGAACAAGATATACAACAAACCTTGTTTGGATTGAATACCTCTTTTTTCTGCACTTCATAAAGACGACAGGGCATCAATTCCTCAAAGTAAAAGAAAAACAAAATTTGAATAATAGTGTTATCAAAGAAAGGAAAAGCACCTATAATGAAGGAGTTATACAACATACCATGTTTAGATTGAATACCTTTTATTTCTGCAGCACTTACAGATTATAACACTTTACTTCCTAAAACAAAAAGGAAAAAAAATTGAATATCAGTGTTGTCAAAGAAAGGAAAAACAACTACTACGAATTAAATATACAACAAACTTTGTTAAATGGAATACCTCTTCCTTCTGCACCTCTTATAGATAACAGGGCTTCATTTCCTAAAAACACAAAAAAACGAACTTTGAATAGCAGTGTTAAGAAAGAAAGGAAACGCAACTACTATAAATGAATTATACAACATTCCTTATTCAAATTGAATACTTCTTATTTCTGCACCACCTATAATTGACAGGGCATCACCTCCTAAAAGTAAAAAAAAAGAATTTTTAGTATCGGATTTATCAAAGTATAGTAATAACTAGTATGAATGAGTAATATATCATACCTATTTGCAATGAAATACGTCTTCTTTCTGCCCCTCTTATAGGTGAAATGGCTTCATTTCCTAAAAGTAAAAGAAAAAGGACATGTGAATAAAAGTGTTGACAACGAAAGAAAAAAGCAAATACAATGAACCAGTTATACAACATACCTTGTCGCATTGGAATGCCTCTCCTTTCTGCTCGTCTTATAGATGAAATGACTTCAATCCCTAAAAGTAAAGAGAAAGGAGATGTGAATAAAAGTGTTGTCAATGAAAGAAAGAAGCAACTACTATGAATATGTAATACATCATACCTTGTTCCAATGAAATACCTCTTCTTTCTGCTTCTCTTAAAGATGAAATGGCTTCAATCCCTTAAAGTAAAAGAAAAAGGAGATGTGAATAAAAGTTTTGTGAATGAAAGAAAGAAGCAACTATTATGAATGAGTAATAAATCATACCTTGTTCAAATACAATACCTCTTCTTTCTGCTCCTCTTATAGATGAAATGGCTTCAATCCCTAAAAGAAAAAGAGAAGGAGATTATAATAAAAGTGTTGTGAACGAAAGGAAGAAGAAACTACTATCAAAAAGTTATACAACATACTTTGTTTAGATGGAATGCCTCAATTTCTGCTCTTCTTGTAGATGACAGGGCTGCACTTCCTAAAAGTAAAAGAGAAATGGAAAGTTAGTAAGTGTTATAAAAGATAAGAAAAGCAACCACTATGAATATTTTATAACATACCTTGTTTAGATTGAATGCCTCAATCTCTGCTCCTCTTATAGATGACAGGGCTGCACTTCCTAAAAGTAAAAGAGAAATGGAAAGTTAGTAAGTTTTGTCAAAGATAGGAAAAGCAACTACTATGAAAAAGTTTTACAACATACCTTATTTAGATGGAATGCCTCAATTTCTGCTCCACTTATAGATGACAGGGGCTGCACTTTCTAAAAGAAAAGAGAAATTAAAAGTGAGTAAGTTTGATCAAAGATAAGAAAAGCAGCTACTATAAATGAGTTTTACAACATACCTTGTCTCAATGGAATTCCTCACTTTCTGCTCCGCTTATAGATGACGGGGGCTGCGCTTCCTAAATATAAAAGAGAAATTTAAAGTGAGTAAGTGTTATCAAAGATAGGAAAGGCAACTACTATGAATGAGTTTTTTAACATACCTTGTTTCAATGGAATATCTCAATTTCTGCTGCTCTTATAGATGACAGGGCTGCACTTGCTAAGAATAAAAGAGAAATGAAAAGTGAATAAGTGTTATCAAAGATAGGAAAAGCAACTACCATAATTTGTTAATTGGAAAGCCTCTTCATTCTGCACTTTTTATAGATGATAGGGCTTTATTTCCTTAAAGCAAAAAAACCAACTTTGAATGACAGTGTTAACAAAGAAAGGAAACGCAACTACTATAAATGAATTATGCAACATACCTTATTCAAATTGAATACTTCTTATTTCTGCACCACTTATAGTTGACAGGGCATCACCGCCTAAAAGTAAAAGAAAAAAGAACTTTTAGTATTGGATTTATCAAAAAATGAAAGTAATAACTATTATGAATGAGTAGAACATAATACCTTGTTGCAATTTAATACCTTTACTTTCTGCAACTCTTATCGGTGAAATGGCTTCATTTCCTAAAAGTAAAAGAAAAGGGAGATGTGAATTAAAGTGTTGTCAACGAAAGAAAAAAGCTAAATTTGTTAAAAAGTTTTACAACATACCTTGTTTCAATGGAATACCTAAATTTCTGCTGCTGATATAGAAGACAGGGGCTGCACTTTCTAAAAATGAAAGAGAAATTAAAAGTGAGTAAATGTTATCAAAGATAGGAAAAAGCAACTACTAAGAATGAGTTTTACAACATACTTTGTTCAAATGGAATGCCCCAATTTTTCCTCCTCTTATACATGACAGGGGCTAGACTTTTTAAAAATAAAAATGAAATTAAAATTTGGTAAGTGCTATCAAAGAGAAGAAATGCAACTACTATAAATGAGTTTTACAACATACCTTATTCAATGGAATGCCTCAATTTCTGCTCTTCTTATAGATGAAAGGCCTACACTTCCTAAGAATAAATAAGAAATGAAAAATGAAGAAGTGTAATCAAAGATAGGGAAATTAACTACTATAAATGAGTATTAAAACATACCTTGGTACATGGAATGCCTCAATTTCTGCTCCTCTTGTAGATGACGGGAGCTGCACTTTCTAAAAATAATAGCGTAATGAAAAGTGAGTAAATGTTATCAATGAAGGAAAAACCAACTATTATGAATCAATTTTACAACATACCTTGTTTCAATGGAATGCTTCAATTTCTGCTCTTCTTATAGATGACAGGGGCTACACTTCCTAAGAATAAACGAAAAATTTAAAGTGAGTAAATGTTATCAAAGATAGAAAAAGTAACTACTATGAATGACTTACACAACATGATGATAAATGATGTTGTATATTATAAATGATGGGGGCTGCACTTCCTTAGAATAAAAGAGGAATGAAAAGTGAATAAGTGTTATCAAAGATAGGAAAAGCAACTACTATGAATGAGTTTTACAACATACCTTGATTAGATGGAATGACTCAATTTCTGCTCCTCTTATAAATGATGGGGGCTGCACTGCCTAAGAATAAAAGAGAAATGAAAAGTTAGTAAGTGTTATGAAAGAGAGGAAAAGCAACTACTATCAATGAGTTTTACAACATACCTTATTTCATTGAAATTACTCAATTTCTGCTCCTCTTATAAATGATGGGGGCTGCACTGCCTAAGAATAAAAGAGAAATGAAAAGTTAGTAAGTGTTATCAAAGAGAGGAAAAGCAACTACTAAAAATGAGTTTCACAATAAACCTGGTTTCAATGGAATACCTCAATTTCTGCTCCTCTTTTAGACAAAGGGAGCTGCACTTTCTAAAAAGAAAGTAGAACTGAAAAGTGAGTAAATGTTATCAAAGAGAGAAAAAGCCACCACTTTGAATAAGTTTTACAACATACCTTGTTTCAATGGAATACCTCAATTTCTGCTCCTCTTATAGATGATAGGGGCTGCACTTTCTAAAAATAAAAATGAATTTCAAAGAAAGTAAGTTTTATTAAAGACAGGGAAGGCAACTACAATAAGTTAGTTTTACAACATACCTTGTTTCAATGGAATTACTCAATTTCTGCTCCTCTTGTAGATGACGGGGGCTGCACTTCCTAAGAATAAAGAAAAATGAAAAGTTAGTAAGTGTTATCAAAATAGGAAAAGTAATTATTATTAATGAGTTTTCTAACATACATTGTTTTAATGGAATACCTCAATTTTTGCTCTTCTAATAGATGAAAGGGCTACACTTCCTAAGAATAAAAGAGAAATGAAAAGTGAATAAGTGTAATAAAACATAGGGAAATTAACCATTATAAATGAGTATTAAGACATACCTTGGTGCAACGGAAGGCCTCAATTTCTGCTTCTCTTAAAAATGATGGGGGCTGCACTTCCTTAAAATAAAAGAGAAAAAGAAAAGTGAGTAAGTGTTATAAAAATTAGGAAAAGCAACTACTATAAATAAATTTTACAACATACCTTGTTTAGATGGAATGCCTATATTTCTGCTCCTCTTGTAAATGATGGGGCTGCACTTCCTAAGCATAAAAGAGAAATGTGAAGTGAATAAGTGTTATCAAAGATAAGAAAAGCACCTACTATGAATGAGTTTTATAACCTACCTTGTTTAGATGGAATGCCTCAATTTCTGCTCCTCTTATGAATGACAGGGGCTGCACTTTCTAAAAATAAAAATGAAATTTATCATTAGTAAGTGTTATCAAAGAGAGGAAAAGCAACTACTATAAATGAGTTTCACATTATACATTGTTTCAATGGAATACCTCAATTTCTCCTCCTCTTTTAGACGACGGGAGCTGCACTTTCTAAAAAGAAAAGAGAAATGAAAAGTGAGTAAATGTTATCAAAGAGAGAAAAAGCCACCACTATGAATAAGTTTTACAACATACCTTGTTTCAATGGAATACCTCAATTTCTGCTCCTCTTATAGATGACAGGGGCTGCACTTCCTAAGAATTAAAGAGAAATTTAAAGTGATTTAGTGTTATCGAAGAGAGTAAATTCAACTACTATAAATGAGTTTTACAACATACCTTATTTCAATGGAATACCTCAATTTCTGCTCTTCTTATAGATGAAAGGGCTACACTTCCTAAGAATAAAAGAGAAATGAAAAGTGAATAAGTGTAATAAAACATAGGGAAATTAACTATTATAAATGAGTATTAAAACATACTTTGTTTCAATGGAATACCTCAATTTCTGCACCTCTTATAGATGACAGGGGCTGCACTTTCTAAAAGTAAAAATTGAATTAAAAGTTAGTAAGTTTTATTAAAGAGAGGAAAGGCAACTACAATAAGCTAGTTTTACAACATACCTTGTTTCAATGGAATACCTCAATTTCTGCTCCTCTTATAGATGACAGGGGCTGCACTTTCTAAAAGTAAAAATTAAATTAAAAGTTAGTAAGTTTTATTAAAGAGAGGAAAGGCAACTACAATAAGTGAGTTTTACAACATACCTTATTTCAATGGAATACCTCAATTTCTGCTCTTCTTATAGATGAAAGGGCTACACTTCCTAAGAATAAAAGAGAAATGAAAAGTGAATAAGTGTAATAAAACATAGGGAAATTAACTTTTATAAATGAGTATTAAAACATACCTTTTTTCAATGGAATACCTCAATTTCTGCACCTCTTATAGATGACAGGGGCTGCACTTTCTAAAAATAAAAATTAAATTAAAAGTTAGTAAGTTTTATTAAAGAGAGGAAAGGTAACTACAATAAGTGAGTTTTACAACATACCTTCTTTTAATGGAATTACTCAATTTCTGCTCCTCTTGTAGATGACGGGAGCTGCACTTTCTAAAAATAATAGAGAAATGAAAAGTGAGTAAGTGTAATCAAAGAGAGGAAAAGTAATTATTATTAATGAGTTTTACAACATACCTTGTTTCAATGGGATGCCTCAATTTCTAATCGTCTTACAGATGACAGGGGCTGCACTTCCTAAAAATAAAAGAGAAATTAAAAGTGAGTAAGTGTTATCAAAGATTGTAAAAGCAACTACTATGAATGAGTTTTACAACATACCTTGTTTCCAAGGAATGCCTCATTTCTGCTCCTCTTATAGATGACGGGGGGTGCACTTCCTAAAAATAAGGAAAAGGAACTACTATGAAAAAGTTATACATCATATAGCCAGAAAAATCGGAACCATAATGAAACGAACACATAGATACTACTTAAGCTTTTCGTCTGACACTCAACAGAGTAATACGTCAGAAAGAGAACGAAATAGAAACCTAACTGACGTATTACTCTGTTGAGTGTCAGACGAAAAGCTTAAGTAGTATCTATGTGTTCGTTTCATTATGGTTCCGATTTTTCTGGCTATACTGAAGTTCTGTACCATCCAAAGACTGTTATACATCATACCTTATTTTAAAGGAATACCTCTTGTTTCTTCAAATTTTTTATATGACAGTGCTTCACTTCCTAAAATTAAAAGAAAAATGAAATTTCAGTAACAGTGTTTATTAAAAAAAAAGGAAAAGCAACTACTATCAATGAATTATAAAACAGAACTTGTTTCAATGCAATATCTTTTTCTTTTGCACTTCTTATGGATGACAGGGCTCAACCGCCTAAAAGGAAAAGAAGAAAGAAATTTGAATAATAGTGTTCTCGAAGGAAGTATGGAGTTTCCATAGGAAATATAGAATATATATATATATATATATAGAAAATATGAAATGTACTCACATCACAAATATCATAGGATAAGGAAAAGATCATAACAATAATCAAATGAAAAAATAAACAACTTTACCTTTTTGTATGGGTAGTTCAGCAGACCTTTCTTGTCCATCGAGTTTTGTGACATTTTCACTCTTTTTTTTCATCATTGATTTGGAAATGATGAAAAGGCTGATTTCTTTGACACAAATGACAGTAGAGTTGAACGAAAAGAATAATCAAACGCATTCAATATATTTCCTTCTCATCTAATATTTTAAGAGCACAGAGCAATGCAGGGATAAACTAATGTAAACACTTTTGGACGCTTCACAACTTTTCAATTTCTTTCAGTAGTTGTTTTTAATGGTTAAGGTTAGTAGATTTTAAAGTTTCAATTATTGTTTGGTTTTAGATTGATCAGTTAAGAATTAGTTTAGAGTTACAATTCGACTTGAGGTTTAGGATTTGAGAAACAGTTAGAATTATGATTTAAAATAAGTATTTAAGTTAAAAAGCTACCACTGTAAGAAATTGAAAAGTGCTTTGCAGTCAGTGTGAGCATTTTATGCTTCTTTAAATCTATGATCCTGCCCTTATCCCAAAGTGCCTGTTTGATAAATTCCTCGATTATTTGAATTGTTTGTACAGCCTAATACATCATAGCTGACCAATAAATCTTACCTCAACTTGCTAAGATATTCTGGACTTGAACTCAGTTGTAAAAACGAGCTGATAAGTTACAACAGCAACTGCTATCATGAGATAAACAACATACCTTGTTTCAATGTAATAACCTCTGCACTTAGATGACAGGGCTTTACCTCCTGTAAGTAAAAGAGAAATGAGATAAGAATAAAAGTGTTGACAACGAAAGAAAGAAGCATCTGTTATGAACAAGTTATACAACAAACCTTGTTTGGATTGAATACCTCTTATTTCTGCACTTCATAAAGACGACAGGGCATCAATTCCTCAAAGTAAAAGAAAAACAAAATTTGAATAATAGTGTTATCAAAGAAAGGAAAAGCACCTATAATGATGGAGTTATACAACATACCATGTTTAGATTGAATACCTTTTATTTCTGCAGCTCTTACAGATTATAACACTTTACTTCCTAAAACAAAAAGGAAAAAAAATTGAATATCAGTGTTGTCAAAGAAAGGAAAAACAACTACTACGAATTAAATATACAACATACTTTGTTAAATGGAATACCTTTTCCTTCTGCACCTCTTATAGATGACAGGGCTTCATTTCCTAAAAACACAAAAAAACGAACTTTGAATAGCAGTGTTAAGAAAGAAAGGAAACGCAACTACTATAAATGAATTATACAACATTCCTTATTCAAATTGAATACTTCTTATTTCTGCACCACCTATAGTTGACAGAGCATCACCTCCTAAAAGTAAAAAAAAAAGAATTTTTAGTATCGGATTTATCAAAGAATAGTAATAACTAGTATGAATGAGTAATATATCATACCTATTTGCAATGAAATACGTCTTCTTTCTGCCCCTCTTATAGGTGAAATGGCTTCATTTCCTAAAAGTAAAAGAAAAAGGACATGTGAATAAAAGTGTTGACAACGAAAGAAAAAAGCAAATACAATGAACCAGTTATACAACATACCTTGTCGCATTAGAATGCCTCTCCTTTCTGCTCGTCTTATAGATGAAATGACTTCAATCCCTAAAAGTAAAGAGAAAGGAGATGTGAATAAAGGTGTTGTAAATGAAAGAAAGAAGCTACTACTATGAATATGTAATACATCATACCTTGTTCAAATGAATTACCTCTTCTTTCTGCTCCTCTTATAGATGAAATGGCCTTCATCCCTAAAAGTAAAAGAAAAAGGAGATGTGAATAAAATTGTTGTCAATGAAAGAGAGAAGCAACTACTTTAAATGAGTAATAAATCATACCTTGTTCAAATACAATACCTCTTCTTTCTGCTCCTCTTATAGATAAAATGGCTTCAATCCCTAAAAGTAAAAGAAAAAGGAGATGTGAATAAAAGTGTTGTGAACGAAAGGAAGAAGAAACTACTATGAACGAGTAATACAACATACCTTGTTTAGATGGAATGCCTCAATTTCTGCTCCTCTTATAGTTGACAGGGCTGCACTTCCTAAAAGTAAAAGAGAAATGGAAAGTTAGTAAGTGTTATCAAAGATAGGAAAAGCAACTACTATGAATAAGTTATATAACATACCTTGTTTAGATTGAATGCCTCAATCTCTGCTCCTCTTATAGATGACAGGGCTGCACTTCCTAAAAGTAAAAGAGAAATGGAAAGTTAGTAAGTTTTGTCAAAGATAGGAAAAGCAACTACTATGAATGAGTTTTACAACATACCTTGTTTAGATGGAATGCCTCAATTTCTGCTCCACTTATAGACGACAGGGGCTGCACTTTCTAAAAGAAAAGAGAAATTAAAAGTGAGTAAGTTTGATCAAAGATAGGAAAAGCAGCTACTATAAATGAGTTTCACAACATACCTTCTTTCAATGTAATGCCTCACTTTCTGCTCCGCTTATAGATGACAGGGCTGCGCTTCCTAAATATAAAAGAGAAATTTATAGTGAGTAAGTGTTATCAAAGATAGGAAAGGCAACTACTATGAATGAGTTTTACAACAAAACTTGTTTAGATGGAATGCTTCAATTTCTGCTCCTCTTATAAATGATGGGGGCTGCACTTCCTAAAAATAAAAGAGAAATGAAAAGTTAGTAAGTGTTATCAAAGAGAGGAAATGCAACTACTATGAATGAGTTCTACAACATACCTTATTTAGATGGAATACCTAAATTTTTGCTCCTCTTATGAATGATGGGGGCTGCACTTCCTTAGAATAAAAGAGAAAAGAAAAGTGAGTAACTGTTATCAAAGATAGGAACAGCAACTACCATAAATAAATTTTACAACATACCTTGTTTCAATGGAATGACTCAATTTCTGTTCCTCCTATAGATGATGGGGGCTACTTCCCTAAAAATAAAAGAGAAATGAGAAGTTAGTAAGTGTTATCAAAGATATGAAAAATAACTACTATAAATGAGTTTTACAACATACCTTGTTTAGATTGAATGCCTATATTTCTGCTCCTCTTGTAAATGATGGGGGCTGCACTTCCTAAGAATAAAAGAGAAAAGAAAAGTGAGAAACTGTTATCAAAGATAGGAAAAGCAACTACCATAAATAAATTTTACAACATACCTTGTTTCAATTGAATGCCTCAATTTCTGCTCCTCTTATAAATGATTGGGGCTGGCACTTCCTAAGAAAAAAAGAGAAATGAAAAGTTGGTAAGTTTTATTAAAGAGAAGAAAAGCAACTACTATAAATGAGTTATACAACATGATGATAAATGATGTTGTATATTATAAATGATGGGGGCTGCACTTCCTCAGAAAAAAAGAGAAATGAAAAGTTAGTAAGTGTAATTAAAGATAGGAAAATTAACTACTATAAATGAGTTTCACAACAAACCTTGTTTCAATGAAATGCCTCAATTTCTGCTCCTCTTATAAAAATGATGGGGATTGCACTTCCTAAGAATAAAAGAAAAATGAAAAGTTGGTAAGTGTTATTAAAGAGAAGAAAAGCAACTACTATAAATGAGTTTCACAAAAAAACCTTGTTTCAATGGAATACTTCAATTTCTGCTCCTCTTATCGATAACAGGGGCTGCACTTTCTAAAAATAAAAATGAAATTTATAGTTAGTAAGTGTTATCAAAGAAAGGAAAGGCAACTACTATGAATGAGTTTAACAACATATCTTGTTTCAATGGAATGCCTCAATTTCTGCTCTTTTTATGTAGATGACGGGGGCTGCACTTTCTAAAAATAAAAGAGAAATGAAAAGTGAGTAAGTGTTATCAAAGAGAGAAAATGCAATTACTATAAATGAGTTTTACAACATACCCTTTTTCAATTGAGTGCCTACATTTCTGCTTCTCTTATAAATGATGGGGGCTGCATTTCCTAAGAATAAAAGAGAAATGAAATGTTAGTAAGTGTTATCAAAGAGAAGAAATGAAACTTCTATAAATGAGTTTTACAACATACCTTGTTGCAATGGAATACCTCTTTTTCCATAACCTGTTATAGATGACAAGGCTTCACTACCTAAAATTCAAAGAAAAAATGAAATTTGAGTAAAAGTTTTTTTTCAAAAAAAGAAAAAGGAACTACTATCAACGATTTATAAAACATACCTTTTTTCAATGGAATATCTTTTTCTTTTGCACTTCTTATGGATGACAGGACCGAACCTCCTAAAAGGAAAAGAAGGAACAAATGTAATTAATAGTGTTAGCAAAGAAAGTATTGAGTTTTCATAGGAAATATGGAAGGTACTCACATCACAAAGGTCATACGATAAAGAAAAGATCATACACAATTATCAAATGAAATAATAGATAACTTTACCTTTCTGTATGGGTAGTTCAGCAGAACTTTCTTGTCCATCGAGTTTTGTGCTTTTAACTTTTTGTCTTCATCATTGATTTGGAAATGACGAAAAGGCTGATTTCTTTGACACAAAAGACAGTTGAGTTGAATCAAAAAATAACTAAATGCATTCAATATATTTCCTTCTCGTCTAATATTTTAAAGAGCACAGAGCAATGCTGGGATAAACTAATGTAAACACTTTTGGACGCTTCACAACTTTTCAATTTTCTTCAGTAGTTGTTTTTAAGGATTAAGGTTAGTAAATTTTAAAGTTTCAAGTAGGGTTTGGTTTTAGATTGATCAGTTAAGATTTATTTTAGGGTTACGATTCGTCTTGAGGTTTAGGATTTGAGAAACAGTTAGAATTATGAATTAAAATAAGGATCTAAGTTAAAAAGCAACAACTGTAAGAAATTGAAAAGTGCTTTGCAGTCAGTGTGAGCATTTTATGCTTCTTTAAATCTATCATACTACCCTCATCCCAAAATGCCTGTTTGATAAATTCCTCCAGTATTTGATTTTTTTGTACAGCCTAATACATCATAGCTGCCCAATAAATCTTACCTCAACTTGCTCAGATATTCTGGACTTGAACTCAGTTGTAAAAACGAGCTGATAAGTTACAACAGCAACTGCTATCATGAGATAAACAACATACCTTGTTTCAATGTAATAACCTCTGCACTTAGATGACAGGGCTTTACCTCCTGTAAGTAAAAGAGAAATGAGATAAGAATAAAAGTGTTGACAACGAAAGAAAGAAGCATCTGTTACGAACAAGTTATACAACAAACCTTGTTTGGATTGAATACCTCTTATTTCTGCACTTCATAAAGACGACAGGGCATCAATTCCTCAAAGTAAAAGAAAAACAAAATTTGAATAATAGTGTTATCAAAGAAAGGAAAAGCACCTATAATGATGGAGTTATACAACATACCATGTTTAGATTGAATACCTTTTATTTCTGCAGCTCTTACAGATTATAACACTTTACTTCCTAAAACAAAAAGGAAAAAAAATTGAATATCAGTGTTGTCAAAGAAAGGAAAAACAACTACTACGAATTAAATATACAACATACTTTGTTAAATGGAATACCTTTTCCTTCTGCACCTCTTATAGATGACAGGGCTTCATTTCCTAAAAACACAAAAAAACGAACTTTGAATAGCAGTGTTAAGAAAGAAAGGAAACGCAACTACTATAAATGAATTATACAACATTCCTTATTCAAATTGAATACTTCTTATTTCTGCACCACCTATAGTTGACAGAGCATCACCTCCTAAAAGTAAAAAAAAAAGAATTTTTAGTATCGGATTTATCAAAGAATAGTAATAACTAGTATGAATGAGTAATATATCATACCTATTTGCAATGAAATACGTCTTCTTTCTGCCCCTCTTATAGGTGAAATGGCTTCATTTCCTAAAAGTAAAAGAAAAAGGACATGTGAATAAAAGTGTTGACAACGAAAGAAAAAAGCAAATACAATGAACCAGTTATACAACATACCTTGTCGCATTAGAATGCCTCTCCTTTCTGCTCGTCTTATAGATGAAATGACTTCAATCCCTAAAAGTAAAGAGAAAGGAGATGTGAATAAAGGTGTTGTAAATGAAAGAAAGAAGCTACTACTATGAATATGTAATACATCATACCTTGTTCAAATGAATTACCTCTTCTTTCTGCTCCTCTTATAGATGAAATGGCCTTCATCCCTAAAAGTAAAAGAAAAAGGAGATGTGAATAAAATTGTTGTCAATGAAAGAGAGAAGCAACTACTTTAAATGAGTAATAAATCATACCTTGTTCAAATACAATACCTCTTCTTTCTGCTCCTCTTATAGATAAAATGGCTTCAATCCCTAAAAGTAAAAGAAAAAGGAGATGTGAATAAAAGTGTTGTGAACGAAAGGAAGAAGAAACTACTATGAACGAGTAATACAACATACCTTGTTTAGATGGAATGCCTCAATTTCTGCTCCTCTTATAGTTGACAGGGCTGCACTTCCTAAAAGTAAAAGAGAAATGGAAAGTTAGTAAGTGTTATCAAAGATAGGAAAAGCAACTACTATGAATAAGTTATATAACATACCTTGTTTAGATTGAATGCCTCAATCTCTGCTCCTCTTATAGATGACAGGGCTGCACTTCCTAAAAGTAAAAGAGAAATGGAAAGTTAGTAAGTTTTGTCAAAGATAGGAAAAGCAACTACTATGAATGAGTTTTACAACATACCTTGTTTAGATGGAATGCCTCAATTTCTGCTCCACTTATAGACGACAGGGGCTGCACTTTCTAAAAGAAAAGAGAAATTAAAAGTGAGTAAGTTTGATCAAAGATAGGAAAAGCAGCTACTATAAATGAGTTTCACAACATACCTTCTTTCAATGTAATGCCTCACTTTCTGCTCCGCTTATAGATGACAGGGCTGCGCTTCCTAAATATAAAAGAGAAATTTATAGTGAGTAAGTGTTATCAAAGATAGGAAAGGCAACTACTATGAATGAGTTTTACAACAAAACTTGTTTAGATGGAATGCTTCAATTTCTGCTCCTCTTATAAATGATGGGGGCTGCACTTCCTAAAAATAAAAGAGAAATGAAAAGTTAGTAAGTGTTATCAAAGAGAGGAAATGCAACTACTATGAATGAGTTCTACAACATACCTTATTTAGATGGAATACCTAAATTTTTGCTCCTCTTATGAATGATGGGGGCTGCACTTCCTTAGAATAAAAGAGAAAAGAAAAGTGAGTAACTGTTATCAAAGATAGGAACAGCAACTACCATAAATAAATTTTACAACATACCTTGTTTCAATGGAATGACTCAATTTCTGTTCCTCCTATAGATGATGGGGGCTACTTCCCTAAAAATAAAAGAGAAATGAGAAGTTAGTAAGTGTTATCAAAGATATGAAAAATAACTACTATAAATGAGTTTTACAACATACCTTGTTTAGATTGAATGCCTATATTTCTGCTCCTCTTGTAAATGATGGGGGCTGCACTTCCTAAGAATAAAAGAGAAAAGAAAAGTGAGAAACTGTTATCAAAGATAGGAAAAGCAACTACCATAAATAAATTTTACAACATACCTTGTTTCAATTGAATGCCTCAATTTCTGCTCCTCTTATAAATGATTGGGGCTGGCACTTCCTAAGAAAAAAAGAGAAATGAAAAGTTGGTAAGTTTTATTAAAGAGAAGAAAAGCAACTACTATAAATGAGTTATACAACATGATGATAAATGATGTTGTATATTATAAATGATGGGGGCTGCACTTCCTCAGAAAAAAAGAGAAATGAAAAGTTAGTAAGTGTAATTAAAGATAGGAAAATTAACTACTATAAATGAGTTTCACAACAAACCTTGTTTCAATGAAATGCCTCAATTTCTGCTCCTCTTATAAAAATGATGGGGATTGCACTTCCTAAGAATAAAAGAAAAATGAAAAGTTGGTAAGTGTTATTAAAGAGAAGAAAAGCAACTACTATAAATGAGTTTCACAAAAAAACCTTGTTTCAATGGAATACTTCAATTTCTGCTCCTCTTATCGATAACAGGGGCTGCACTTTCTAAAAATAAAAATGAAATTTATAGTTAGTAAGTGTTATCAAAGAAAGGAAAGGCAACTACTATGAATGAGTTTAACAACATATCTTGTTTCAATGGAATGCCTCAATTTCTGCTCTTTTTATGTAGATGACGGGGGCTGCACTTTCTAAAAATAAAAGAGAAATGAAAAGTGAGTAAGTGTTATCAAAGAGAGAAAATGCAATTACTATAAATGAGTTTTACAACATACCCTTTTTCAATTGAGTGCCTACATTTCTGCTTCTCTTATAAATGATGGGGGCTGCATTTCCTAAGAATAAAAGAGAAATGAAATGTTAGTAAGTGTTATCAAAGAGAAGAAATGAAACTTCTATAAATGAGTTTTACAACATACCTTGTTGCAATGGAATACCTCTTTTTCCATAACCTGTTATAGATGACAAGGCTTCACTACCTAAAATTCAAAGAAAAAATGAAATTTGAGTAAAAGTTTTTTTTCAAAAAAAGAAAAAGGAACTACTATCAACGATTTATAAAACATACCTTTTTTCAATGGAATATCTTTTTCTTTTGCACTTCTTATGGATGACAGGACCGAACCTCCTAAAAGGAAAAGAAGGAACAAATGTAATTAATAGTGTTAGCAAAGAAAGTATTGAGTTTTCATAGGAAATATGGAAGGTACTCACATCACAAAGGTCATACGATAAAGAAAAGATCATACACAATTATCAAATGAAATAATAGATAACTTTACCTTTCTGTATGGGTAGTTCAGCAGACCTTTCTTGTCCATCGAGTTTTGTGCTTTTAACTTTTTGTCTTCATCATTGATTTGGAAATGACGAAAAGGCTGATTTCTTTGACACAAAAGACAGTTGAGTTGAATCAAAAAATAACTAAATGCATTCAATATATTTCCTTCTCGTCTAATATTTTAAAGAGCACAGAGCAATGCTGGGATAAACTAATGTAAACACTTTTGGACGCTTCTCAACTTTTCAATTTTCTTCAGTAGTTGTTTTTAAGGATTAAGGTTAGTAAATTTTAAAGTTTCAAGTAGGGTTTGGTTTTAGATTGATCAGTTAAGATTTATTTTAGGGTTACGATTCGTCTTGAGGTTTAGGATTTGAGAAACAGTTAGAATTATGAATTAAAATAAGGATCTAAGTTAAAAAGCAACAACTGTAAGAAATTGAAAAGTGCTTTGCAGTCAGTGTGAGCATTTTATGCTTCTTTAAATCTATCATACTACCCTCATCCCAAAATGCCTGTTTGATAAATTCCTCCAGTATTTGATTTTTTTGTACAGCCTAATACATCATAGCTGCCCAATAAATCTTACCTCAACTTGCTCAGATATTCTGGACTTGAACTCAGTTGTAAAAACGAGCTGATAAGTTACAACAGCAACTGCTATCATGAGATAAACAACATACCTTGTTTCAATGTAATAACCTCTGCACTTAGATGACAGGGCTTTACCTCCTGTAAGTAAAAGAGAAATGAGATAAGAATAAAAGTGTTGACAACGAAAGAAAGAAGCATCTGTTATGAACAAGTTATACAACAAACCTTGTTTGGATTGAATACCTCTTATTTCTGCACTTCATAAAGACGACAGGGCATCAATTCCTCAAAGTAAAAGAAAAACAAAATTTGAATAATAGTGTTATCAAAGAAAGGAAAAGCACCTATAATGATGGATTTATACAACATACCATGTTTAGATTGAATACCTTTTATTTCTGCAGCTCTTACAGATTATAACACTTTACTTCCTAAAACAAAAAGGAAAAAAAATTGAATATCAGTGTTGTCAAAGAAAGGAAAAACAACTACTACGAATTAAATATACAACATACTTTGTTAAATGGAATACCTTTTCCTTCTGCACCTCTTATAGATGACAGGGCTTCATTTCCTAAAAACACAAAAAAACGAACTTTGAATAGCAGTGTTAAGAAAGAAAGGAAACGCAACTACTATAAATGAATTATACAACATTCCTTATTCAAATTGAATACTTCTTATTTCTGCACCACCTATAGTTGACAGAGCATCACCTCCTAAAAGTAAAAAAAAAAGAATTTTTAGTATCGGATTTATCAAAGAATAGTAATAACTAGTATGAATGAGTAATATATCATACCTATTTGCAATGAAATACGTCTTCTTTCTGCCCCTCTTATAGGTGAAATGGCTTCATTTCCTAAAAGTAAAAGAAAAAGGACATGTGAATAAAAGTGTTGACAACGAAAGAAAAAAGCAAATACAATGAACCAGTTATACAACATACCTTGTCGCATTAGAATGCCTCTCCTTTCTGCTCGTCTTATAGATGAAATGACTTCAATCCCTAAAAGTAAAGAGAAAGGAGATGTGAATAAAGGTGTTGTAAATGAAAGAAAGAAGCTACTACTATGAATATGTAATACATCATACCTTGTTCAAATGAATTACCTCTTCTTTCTGCTCCTCTTATAGATGAAATGGCTTCCATCCCTAAAATTAAAAGAAAAAGGAGATGTGAATAAAATTGTTATCAATGAAAGAGAGAAGCAACTACTTTAAATGAGTAATAAATCATACCTTGTTCAAATACAATACCTCTTCTTTCTGCTCCTCTTATAGATAAAATGGCTTCAATCCCTAAAAGTAAAAGAAAAAGGAGATGTGAATAAAAGTGTTGTGAACGAAAGGAAGAAGAAACTACTATGAACAAGTAATACAACATACCTTGTTTAGATGGAATGCCTCAATTTCTGCTCCTCTTATAGATGACAGGGCTGCACTTCCTAAAAGTAAAAGAGAAATGGAAAGTTAGTAAGTGTTATCAAAGATAGGAAAAGCAACTACTATGAATAAGTTATATAACATACCTTGTTTAGATTGAATGCCTCAATCTCTGCTCCTCTTATAGATGACAGGGCTGCACTTCCTAAAAGTAAAAGAGAAATGGAAAGTTAGTAAGTTTTGTCAAAGATAGGAAAAGCAACTACTATGAATGAGTTTTACAACATACCTTGTTTAGATGGAATGCCTCAATTTCTGCTCCACTTATAGACGACAGGGGCTGCACTTTCTAAAAGAAAAGAGAAATTAAAAGTGAGTAACTTTGATCAAAGATAGGAAAAGCAGCTACTATAAATGAGTTTCACAACATACCTTCTTTCAATGGAATGCCTCACTTTCTGCTCCGCTTATAGATGACAGGGCTGCGCTTCCTAAATATAAAAGAGAAATTTATAGTGAGTAAGTGTTATCAAAGATAGGAAAGGCAACTACTATGAATGAGTTTTACAACAAAACTTGTTTAGATGGAATGCCTCAATTTCTGCTGCTCTTATAGATGAGAGGGCTGCACTTCCTAAAAATAAAAGGAGAAATGGAAAGTGAGTAATTGTTATCAAAGAGGGAAAAGGCAACCACTATGAATGAGTTATACAACATACCTTGTTTTAATGGAATACCTTGTCACAATTGAATGCCTCAATTTCTGCTGCTCTTATAGATGAGAGGATTGCACTTCCTAAAAATAAAAGGAGAAATGGAAAGTGAGTAAATGTTATCAAAGAGGGAAAAGGCAACTACTATGAATGAGTTTTTTAACATACCTTGTTTCAATGGAATACCTCAATTTCTGCTGCTCTTATAGAAGACAGGGGCTGCACTTCCTAAAAGTAAAAGAGAAATTAAAAGTGGGTAAGTGTTATTAAAGACAGGAAAGGCAACTACTATGAACGAGTTTTTTAAAATACCTTGTTTCAATGAAATACCTCAATTTCTGCTCCTCTGATAGATGACAGGGGCTGCACTTTCTAAAAATAAAAGAAAGATTAAAAGTGAGTAAGTGTTATCAAAGATAGGGAAAGCATCTACTCTGACTGAGTTATACAACATACCTTGTTTTAATGGAATACCTTGTCACAATTGAATGCCTCAATTTCTGCTCCTCTTATAAATGATTGGGGCTGCACTTCCTTAAAATAAAAGAGAAATGAAAAGTTAGTAAGTGTTATCAAAGAAAGGAAATGCAACTAGTATAAATGAGTTTTACAACATACATTGTTTAGATGCGATGCCTCAATTTCTGCTCCTTTTATAGATGACTGGGATTCATTTCCTAAAAATAAAAGAGAAATGAAAAGTTAGTAAGTGTTATCAAAGGTAGGAAAAGCATCTACTATGAATAAGTTTTACAACATACCTTGTTTCAATGGAATACCTCAATTTCTGCTTCTCTTATAAATGATTGGGGCTGCACTTCCTTAGAATAAAAGAGAAAAGAAAAGTGAGTAACTGTTATCAAAATTAGGAAAAGCAACTACTATAAATGAGTTTTACAACATACCTTGTTTAGATGCCATGCCTCAATTTCTGCTCCTTTTATAGATGACAGGGATTCATTTCCTAAAAATAAAAGAGAAATGAAAAGTTAGTAAATGTTATCAAAGATAGGAAAAGCAACTACTATGAATGAGTTTTACAACATACCTTGTTTAGATGGAATACCCTAGTTTCGGCTTCTCCTATCGATGACCGGGGCTGCACTTCCTAAAAATAAAAGAGAAATTAAAAGTTAATAAATGTTATCAAAGAGGGAAAAGTAACTGCTATGAATGAGTTTTACAACAAACCTTGTTTAGAGGGAATGCCTTAATTTCTGCTCCTCTTATAGATGACATGGGCTGCATTTCCTAAAAAAAAAGAGAAAATTAAAAGTGAGTAAGTGTTATCAAAGATAGTAAAAGCATCTTCTATGAATGAGTTTTACAACATACCTTGTTTCAATGGAATACCTCAATTTCTGCTGCTGTTATAGAAGACAGGGGCTGCACTTTCTAAAAATGAAAGAGAGATTAAAAGTGAGTAAATGTTATCAAAGATAGGAAAAAGCAACTACTAAGAATGAGTTTTACAACATACTTTGTTTAAATGGAATGCCCCAATTTTTGTTCCTCTTATAGATGACAGGGGCTGCACTTCCTAGAAATAAAAGAAAAATTTAAAATGAGTTAGTGTTATCAAAGTGGGAAAAAACAACTGCTATGAATGAGTTTTACAACAAACCTTGTTTAGAGGGAATGCCTTAATTTCTGCTCCTCTTATTAGACGGGGAAAATAGCCCAACCATCTAACCAATTGCCTAACTTAACTTTTTAAGGTTTATATCGCTAGAATAGGTGATTCTGAGCAATTTGAGCAAACGTACCATTCCAGGAAATGTTTCATTATCACGTGAGAGATGACGTCATAAAATGGGCCTAAATGTGTATAAAAACTGCTGTAACTTTTGACAAACTCAATATATACATGTGATATTTGCATATTTGAAAACAGAATTCAAAGAGCTTTCGAATGATATACAACATATTGTGAAATGTTGACATAAGGATTTTGACTGATGACGTCATCAAAATATTTTCCGTTGTTTTTGATCTTTTTTGTTTGGGCAATTTGTGAATGTGAAATCAACTTAAGCCATAGAACATTACCTCAGAGAGAGAGAGTGCCAATTTCTAATGAGCTGCTGTTAGATAGCCAAAATAGTACAATGCGCATGCGTGAATACTAGTTGTATGCAACATTGTTTATAAACAGGTTCTTGGTACCTTTTTAGAGGCTTGCAATATTATTTGAGATATTCGCCCCACGACGAGTCTAAATAAGTATGAATTCAGCATTTACCATCAATAAACAGTCTTTGGCCGGTACAGAACTTAACGATGATCGTCATAATCAGTATGAATGTCTTCGAGAGAAGCATTACTAACGGTTTTGGAAGATTTACTTCAACGATAATTCACCCAAAATTCATGCGAATTATTTCGTTCCGTTTTATGGTTGGGAAATTTTACCTTATAAAACATTCAAGTAGACAATTACATCAGTTCCATAAGCAGTGGCTACCATAGAGTCAATGCAGTTTTACGAAGCTTCTCTCAGAAACTTCTTGATGAATGAATTTAATTCTGTCTCCAAAGAACCGCGAAAAAATTTGGGTTTATTGTTGGGTTGGTGGCTGTAAAGAGACATACCATGCATGGCTAAATAGTTTTATTTGGTTTCAGAAGCCACCAAAATTACGGATGTAATTCAAACGAGACTGAAAAAGGACGCCTATAAATGTGAATCTGAAATTAAAATAGAAGGTAAATGGTCTAAATCAGCTTATGCTGCAGGGCAACAAATGGTAAGAGTTCCAAAAGAATGGAGATAAAAAAGAAATGACGTGGCATCTCGTAAAGTACCTAGGTGACGACCAAGGTATGGTTCACCTAGAGCATTTTGCTGATACATGCCTCGCTATGCATACTTAGGAAGTAGATACTGAAAATTGGTGAATATAAAAGACTCCGATGTCCACATCCTCTGACATGGGCCAATGATCAGAAAGAATCTTTTATGAAACACGCCCAAATATACTGACATGAGTGAAATAAGTGATATATATGTAAGTGACATAAGTGAAATCTGCAAATTTCTTAGCTCAAAAATATGCAGGGCTCTACAAGTAGTATAAACTCTGACCAGCGCAAAACAACATACTACTTATTTAGGGTAGGAAAATGCATGTGTTAACAAAGCTAATCAGAAGCAACAGAAAAACCGATTGGCTGGGAGACCTCGGACAACATGTCTTGGTTAGTCCGTTGACTGCAAAGAAAGCAAAACAAGTTATATGCACTGGTAGCAACACTTGAACGAAAGGAGAGATATATTTTGAAAAATGGCCATCTGCCTGTATCAAGAAATGACGGTATAGTCTTTACTGAGTCTTTTGTTAGATTTCAGTTGGATACTGCAAGTGATGAAAGAAGCAAACTATCAAGTTTTCATCGGGCTGAGATCCACTAAAATCAATTCCAATATGATACAATTTTCCAATAATGAATTAAAGTGGTACGATAAGCAAGATCTTGTAGTCGCAATTTGGTTCAAAGTAAACGTTGGTATAGTCATTGACTGGAAGAAGGCAAATCAAACATTATACTGCTCTCAATAAGATGGTAGATCTCACTTGACGAAGTTCATGATAGGAATATGCCTCTTAGCAACGCATAGCTACAAAAACTGACAGCTCGGTTGCATTATAAACTTGGACTGCAGCACAGTTACGAAACTTTAGTTGTGGCCGTTTAAATTGTATCTTAAAATCTACGAACTAATTTTTCTCCAGGAATGTCTTCCTTTGTAAGCTTGATTGACAAATAAATGTTTAAGTTTTCATGAAAAGATGAAGAAACTGCAAGAGTTACGGTCTAAATCTTTCGTACCCGTGATTCATACTTGACGTCTCACAAAGTGTTTATATTTCAAACATTTCTTCTTAATTTCTGGAATGGACGTTTCAAGCAGTATTTGATGCATTTTCACCTAGCTTTGGTGGATTGACTAGTTCTGTTCCGTGCTTGAAAACACTTAAAGAAATCAAAATTATAGGAAGGTTGTAGTTGTTGAACTTTTGATGCAGAAAAGGTTGATTACTTTCCTTGCCTCTGCGTGGTTCACTGGAGATCAGTTGACGATGCATAGGATAAAGAAGCACATGGAGTCGATCAAAGGCAGCAACAGCAAAGAATAAATTCAACAAATCTACAAATGATTAAAAGTCTACAAATGGCTCAAAGGAATAGGAAAGAAAGGCAGAAAGTCCTTTTTGCTTACATGTGGTATTCACGCATGCGCAGTATTGCTCTACCTTGGCTAGCTAACAGCGCACCACTGAAAATTGTCAGTCTCTCTGACGTTATGTTCTATGACTTAACTTGATTTCACATCCACAAATTGCCCAAACAAAAAAGATCAAAAACAACGGAAAATATTTTGATGACGTCATCAGTCAAAATCCTTATGTCAACATTTCACAATATGTTGTATATCATTCGAAAGCTCTTTGAATTCTGTTTTCAAATATGCAAATATCACATGTATATATTGAGTTTGTCAAAAGTTACAGCAGTTTTTATACACATTTAGGCCCATTTTATGACGTCATCTCTCACATGATAATGAAACATTTCCTGGAATGGTACGTTTGCTCAAATTGCTCAGAATCACCTATTCTAACGATATAAACCTTAAAAAGTTAAGTTAGGCACTTGGTTAGATGGTTGGGCTATTTTCCCCGTCTATATAGATGACATGGGCTGCATTTCCTAAAAAAAAAGAGAAAATTAAAAGTGAGTAAGTGTTATCAAAGATAGTAAAAGCATCTACTATGAATGAGTTTTACAACATACCTTGTTTCAATGGAATACCTCAATTTCTGCTGCTGTTATAGAAGACAGGGGCTGCACTTTCTAAAAATGAAAGAGAGATTAAAAGTGAGTAAATGTTATCAAAGATAGGAAAAAGCAACTACTAAGAATGAGTTTTACAACATACTTTGTTTAAATGGAATGCCCCAATTTTTGTTCCTCTTATAGATGACAGGGGCTGCACTTCCTAGAAATAAAAGAAAAATTTAAAATGAGTTAGTGTTATCAAAGAGGGAAAAAACAACTACTATGAATGAGTTTTACAACATACCTTCTTTAGATGGAATGCCTTTATTTCTGCTCCTCTTATAGATGACATGGGCTGCATTTCCTAAAAAAAAGAAAAAATTAAAAGTGAGTATGTGTTATCAAAGATAGGAAAGGCAACTAGTATGAATGTGATTTACAACATACCTTGTTTCAATGGAATGCCTCAATTTCTGCTCCTCTTATAAATGATGGGGGCTGCACTTCCTAATAATAAAAGAGAAATGAAAAGTTAGTAAGTGTTATCAAAGAGAGGAAATGCAACTACTATGAATGAGTTCTACAACATACCTTATTTAGATGGAATACCTAAATTTTTGCTCCTCTTATGAATGATGGGGGCTGCACTTCCTTAGAATAAAAGAGAAAAGAAAAGTGAGTAACGGTTATCAAAGATAGGAAAAGCAACTACCATACTTTGTTAAATGGAAAGCCTCTTCCTTCTGCACCTTTTATAAATGATAGGGCTTTATTTCCTTAAAGCAAAAAAACCAACTTTGAATGACAGTGTTAACAAAGAAAGGAAACGCAACTACTATAAATGAATTATAAAACATACCTTATTCAAATTGAATACTTCTTATTTCTGTACCACTTATAGTTGACAGGACATCACTGCCTAAAAGTAAAAGAAAAAAGAATTTTTAGTATTGGATTTATCAAAGAATGAAAGTAATAACTAGTATGAATGAGTAGTACATAATACCTTGTTGCAATTTAATACCTTTACTTTCTGCAACTCTTATAGATAAAATGGCTTCAATTCCTAAAAGTAAAAGAAAAAGGAGATGTGAATAAAAGTGTTGTCAACGAAAGAAAAAAGCCAAATTTGTTAAAAAGTTTTACAACATACCTTGTTTAGATGGAATACCTCAATTTCTGCTCCTCCTATAAATGACTGGCAGCTACACTTCCTTAGAATAAAAGAGAAAAGAAAAGTGAGTGACTGTTATCAAAGATAGGAAAAGCAACTACTATTAATGAGTTTTACAACAAAACTTGTTTAGATGGAATGCCTCAATTTCTGCTTCTCTTATAAATGATAGGGATTGCACTTCCTAAGAATAAAAGAGAAGTGAAAAGTGAGTAAATATTATCAAAGAAGGAAAAAGCAACCTTTATGAATGAGTTTTACAACATACCTTGTTTCCATTGAATACCTCAATTTCAGCTCCTCTTATCGATGACAGGAGCTAGACTTTTTAAAAATAAAAAATAAATTAAAAGTTAGTAAGTGCTATCAAAGAGAGGAAATGCAACTACTATAAATGAGATTTACAACATACCTTATTTCAATGGAATTCCTCAATTTCTGCTCTTCTTATAGATGAAAGGGATTGCACTTCCTAAAAATAAAAGAGAAATGAAAAATGAAGAAGTGTAATCAAAGATAGGGAAATTAACTACTATAAATGAGTATTAAAACATACCTTGTTTCAATGGAATTCTTCAATTTCTGCTCTTCTTATAGATGACAGGGATTGCACTTCCTAAAAATAAAAGAGAAATTTAAAGTGAGTGAATGTTATCAAAGAAAGGAAAAGTAACTACTATGAATGACTAATACAACATTATGATAAATGATGTTGTATATTATAAACGATGGGGGCTGCACTTCCTTAGAATAAAAGTGAAATGAAAAGTGAATAAGTGTTATCAAAGATAGGAAAAGCACCTACTATGAATGAGTTTTACAACATACCTTGTTTAGATGGAATGACTCAATTTCTGCTCCTCTTATAAATGATGGGGGCTGCACTTCCTAAGAATAAAAGAGAAATGAAAAGTTAGTAAGTGTTATCAAAGGGAGGAAAACCAACTACTATAAATGAGTTTTAAAAAATACCTTGTTTAGATGGAATGCCTATATATCTGCTCCTCTTATAAATGATGGGGGCTGCACTGCCTAAGAATAAAAGAGAAATGAAAAGTTAGTAAGTGTTATGAAAGAGAGGAAAAGCAACTACTATCAATGAGTTTTACAACATACCTTGTTTCAATGGAATTACTCAATTTCTGCTCCTCTTATAAATGATGGGGGCTGCACTTCCTAAGAATAAAAGAGAAATGAAACGTTAGTATATGTTATCAAAGAAAGGAAAAGTAATTACTATGAATGACTAATACAACATGATGATAAATGATGTTGTATAATATAAATGATGGGGAATGCACTTTCTAAAGATAAAAGAGAAATGAAAAGTGAGTAAATGTTATCAAAGAGAAAAAAAGCAACTACTATAAATGAGTTTCACAATAAACCTTGTTTCAATGGAATACCTCAATTTCTGCTCCTCTTATAGATGACAGGGGCTGCATTTTCTAAAAATAGAAATTAAATTAAAAGTTAGTAAGTTTTATTAAAGAGAGGAAAGGCAACTACAATAAATGAGTTTTACAACATATCTTGTTTCAATGGAATTACTCAATTTCTGCTCCTCTTGTAGATGACGGGGGCTGCACTTCCTAAGAATAAAAGAAAAATGAAAAGTTAGTAAGTGTTATCAAAATAGGTAAAGTAACTACTATGAATGAGTTTGCTAACATACCTTGTTTTAATGGAATGCCTCAATTTCTGCTCCTCTTATAGATGATGGGGGCTGCCTTCCTAAAAATAAAAGAGAAATGAAAAGTTAGTAAGTGTTATCAAAGAAAGGAAAGGCAACTACTATGAATGAGTTTAACAACATATCTTGTTTCAATGGAATGCCTCAATTTCTGCGCATTTTATGTAGATGACGGGGGCTGCACTTTCTAAAAATAAAAGAGAAATGAAAAGGGAGTAAGTGTTATCAAAGAGAGGAAATGCAACTACTATAAATGAGTTTTACAACCTACCTTTTTTCAATTTAGTGCCTACATTTCTGCTCCACTTATAAATGATGGGGGCTTTATTTCCTAAGAATAAAAAAGAAATGAAAAGTGAGTAAGTGTTATCAAAGAGAGGAAATGCAATTACTATAAATGAGTTTTACAGCATACCTTTTTTCAATTGAGTGCCTACATTTCTGCTCCTCTTATAAATGCTCGGGGCTGCATTTCCTAAGAATAAATGGGGAATGAAATGTTAGTAAGTGTTATCAAAGAGAGGAAAAGCAACTACTATAAATGAGTTTTACAATATACCTTGTTTCAATGAAATGCCTCAATTTCTGCTCCTCTTATAAAAATGATGGAGGCTACTTCCCTAAAAATAAAAGAGAAATGAGAAGTTAGTAAGTGTTATCAAAGATATGAAAAATAACTACTATAAATGAGTTTTACAACATACCTTGTTTAGATGTAAAGCCTCAATTTCTGCTCCTCTTATAGATGAAAGGGCTGTACTTCCTCAGAAAAAAAGAGAAATGAAAAGTTAGTAAGTGTAATTAAAGATAGGAAAATTAACTACTATAAATGAGTTTCACAACAAACCTTGTTTCAATGAAATGCCTCAATTTCTGCTCCTCCTATAGATGATGGGGGCTACTTCCCTAAAAATAAAAGAGAAATGAGAAGTTAGTAAGTGTTATCAAAGATATGAAAAATAACTACTATAAATGAGTTTTATAACATACCTTGTTTCAATGGAATGCCTCAATTTCTGCTTTTCTTGTAGATGACGGGGGCTGCACTTTCTAAAAATTAATGAGACATGAAAAGTGAGTTAGTGTTATCAAAGAGAGGAAAAGCAACTAGTATAAATGAGTTTTAAAACATACCTTGTATGAATGGAATACCTCAATTTCTCCTCCTCTTGTAGATGACGGGGGCTGCACTTTCTAAAAAGAAAGGAGAAATGGAAAGTGAGTAAATGATATCAAAAAGGAAAAAAGCAACCACTATGAATGAGTTTTACAACATACCTTCATTTAATGGAATGCATGAATTTCTGCTTCTCTTATAGAACAAAGGCCTACACTTCCTAAGAAAAAATGAAAAAATGAAAAATGAAGAAGTGTAATCAAAGAAAATGAAATTAACTATCATAAATGAGTATTAAAACATACCTTGGTACATGGAATGCCTCAATTTCTGCTCTTCTTGTAGATGACGGGAGCTGCACTTTCTAAAAATAATAGAGAAATGAAAAGTGAGTAAATGTTATCAATGAAGGAAAAACCAACTACTATGAATCAATTTTACAACATACCTTGTTTCAATGGAATGCTTCAATTTCTGCTCTTCTTATAGATGACAGGGGCTGCACTTCCTAAAAATAAAAGAAAAATATAAAGTGAGTAAATGTTATCAAAGAAAGGAAAAGTAACTACTATGAATGACTAACACAACATGATGATAAATGATGTTGTATATTATAAATGATGGGGGCTGCACTTCCTTAGAATAAAAGAGAAATGAAAAGTGAATAAGTGTTATCAAAGATAGGAAAAGCACCTACTATGAATGAGTTTTACAACATACCTTGTTTAGATGGAATGACTCAATTTCTGCTCCTCTTATAAATGATAGGGGCTGAACTTTCTTAGAATAAAAGATAAAAGAAAAGTGAGTAACTGTTATCAAAATTAGGAAAAGCAACTACTATAAATGAGTTTTAAAACATACCTTGTTTAGATGGAATGCCTATATTTCTGCTCCTCTTATAAATGATGGGGGCTGCACTGCCTAAGAATAAAAGAGAAATGAAAAGTTAGTAAGTGTTATGAAAGAGAGGAAAAGCAACTACTATCAATGAGTTTTACAACATACCTTGTTTCAATGGAATTACTCAATTTCTGCTCCTCTTTTTGACGACGGGAGCTGCACTTTCTGAAAATAACAATGAAATTAAAAGTTAGTAAGTTTTATTAAAGAGAGGAAAGGCAACTACAATTAGTGAGTTTTACAACATACCTTGTTTCAATGGAATACCTCAATTTCTGCTCCTCTTATAGATGACAGGGGCTGCACTTTCTAAAAATAACAATGAAATTAAGAGTTAGTAAGTTTTATTAAAGAGAGGAAAGGCAACTACTATTAGTGAGTTTTACAACATACCTTGTTTCAATGGAATTACTCAATTTCTGCTCCTCTTGTAGATGACGGGGGCTGCACTTCCTAAGAATAAAAGAAAAATGAAAAGTTAGTAAGTGTTATCAAAATAGGAAAAGTAACAACTATAAATGAGTTTTCTAACATACCTTGTTTTAATGGAATACCTCAAATCTGCTCTTCTTATAGATGAAAGGGGCTGCACTTCCTTAGAATAAAAGAGAAAAGAAAAGTGAGTAACTGTTATCAAAATTAGGAAAAGCAACTACTATGAATAAATTTAACAACATACCTTGTTTAGATGGAATGCCTATATTTCTGCTCCTTTTATAGATGACAGGGATTCATTTCCTAAAAATAAAAGAGAAATGAAAAGTTAGTAAGTGTTATCAAAGATAGGAAAAAGCAACTACTATGAATGAGTTTTATAAGATACCTTGTTTAGATGGAATACCCTAGTTTTGGCTTCTCCTATCGATGACCGGGGCTGCACTTCCTAAAAATAAAAGAGAAATTAAAAGTTAATAAATGTTATCAAGGAGGGAAAAAGCAACTGCTATGAATCAGTTATACAACATACCTTGTTTAGTGGGAATGCCTTAATTTCTGCTCCTCTTATAGATGACATGGGCTGCATTTCCTAAAAAAAAGAGAAAATTAAAAGTGAGTAAGTGTTATCAAAGATAGTAAAAGCATCTACTATGAATGAGTTTTACAACATACCTTGTTTCAATTGAATACCTCAATTTCTGCTGCTGTTATAGAAGACAGGGGCTGCACTTTCTAAAAATGAAAGAGAGATTAAAAGTGAGTAAATGTTATCAAAGATAGGAAAAAGCAACTACTAAGAATGAGTTTTACAACATACTTTGTTTAAATGGAATGCCCCAATTTTTGCTCCTCTTATAGATGACAGGGGCTGCACTTCCTAGAAATAAAAGAAAAATTTAAAATGAGTTAGTGTTATCAAAGAGGGAAAAAAACAACTACTATGAATGAGTTTTACAACATACCTTCTTTACATGGAATGCCTTTATTTCTGCTCCTCTTATAGATGACATGGGCTGCATTTCCTAAAAAAAAGAGAAAATTAAAAGCGAGTATGTGTTATCAAAGATAGGAAAGGCAACTAGTATGAATGTGATTTACAACATACCTTGTTTCAATGGAATGCTTCAATTTCTGCTCCTCTTATAAATGATGGGGGCTGCACTTCCTAAAAATAAAAGAGAAATGAAAAGTTAGTAAGTGTTATCAAAGAGAGGAAATGCAACTACTATGAATGAGTTCTACAACATACCTTATTTAGATGGAATACCTAAATTTTTGCTCCTCTTATGAATGATGGGGGCTGCACTTCCTTAGAATAAAAGAGAAAAGAAAAGTGAGTAACTGTTATCAAAGATAGGAACAGCAACTACCATAAATAAATTTTACAACATACCTTGTTTCAATGGAATGACTCAATTTCTGTTCCTCCTATAGATGATGGGGGCTACTTCCCTAAAAATAAAAGAGAAATGAGAAGTTAGTAAGTGTTATCAAAGATATGAAAAATAACTACTATAAATGAGTTTTACAACATACCTTGTTTAGATTGAATGCCTATATTTCTGCTCCTCTTGTAAATGATGGGGGCTGCATTTCCTAAGAATAAAAGAGAAATGAAATGTTAGTAAGTGTTATCAAAGAGAAGAAATGAAACTTCTATAAATGAGTTTTACAACATACCTTGTTGCAATGGAATACCTCTTTTTCCATAACCTGTTATAGATGACAAGGCTTCACTACCTAAAATTCAAAGAAAAAATGAAATTTGGGTAAAAGTTTTTTTTCAAAAAAAGAAAAAGGAACTACTATCAACGATTTATAAAACATACCTTTTTTCAATGGAATATCTTTTTCTTTTGCACTTCTTATGGATGACAGGACCGAACCTCCTAAAAGGAAAAGAAGGAACAAATGTAATTAATAGTGTTAGCAAAGAAAGTATTGAGTTTTCATAGGAAATATGGAAGGTACTCACATCACAAAGGTCATACGATAAAGAAAAGATCATACACAATTATCAAATGAAATAATAGATAACTTTACCTTTCTGTATGGGTAGTTCAGCAGACCTTTCTTGTCCATCGAGTTTTGTGCTTTTAACTTTTTGTCTTCATCATTGATTTGGAAATGACGAAAAGGCTGATTTCTTTGACACAAAAGACAGTTGAGTTGAATCAAAAAATAACTAAATGCATTCAATATATTTCCTTCTCGTCTAATATTTTAAAGAGCACAGAGCAATGCTGGGATAAACTAATGTAAACACTTTTGGACGCTTCTCAACTTTTCAATTTTCTTCAGTAGTTGTTTTTAAGGATTAAGGTTAGTAAATTTTAAAGTTTCAAGTAGGGTTTGGTTTTAGATTGATCAGTTAAGATTTATTTTAGGGTTACGATTCGTCTTGAGGTTTAGGATTTGAGAAACAGTTAGAATTATGAATTAAAATAAGGATCTAAGTTAAAAAGCAACAACTGTAAGAAATTGAAAAGTGCTTTGCAGTCAGTGTGAGCATTTTATGCTTCTTTAAATCTATCATACTACCCTCATCCCAAAATGCCTGTTTGATAAATTCCTCCAGTATTTGATTTTTTTGTACAGCCTAATACATCATAGCTGCCCAATAAATCTTACCTCAACTTGCTCAGATATTCTGGACTTGAAATCAGTTGTAAAAAACGAGCTGATAAGTTACAACAGCAACTGCTATCAATGAGTTAAACATCATACATTGTTTCAATGTAAAAACCTCTGCACTTAGATGAAAGGGTTTTACCTCCTGTAAGTAAAAGAGAAATGAAATATAAAAATAAAAGTAATGACAACGAAAGAAAGAAGCAACTATTGTGAACAAGTTTTACAACATACCTTGTTTGGATTGAATACCTCTTATTTCTGCACTTCATAAAGACGACAGGGCGTCAATTCCTCAAAGTAAAAGAAAAACAAAATTTGAATAATAGTGTTATCAAAGAAAGGAAAAGCACCTATAATGAATGAGTTATACATCATACCTTGATTAATTTTATACATTTTCTTTCTACTCCTCATATAGATGAAATGGCTTCACTTCCTAATGGAGAAAGAAAAACATAATTTGAATAAGTGTTATGAAAGAAAGGAAAAGCAACTACTATAAATGAGTTTCACAATAAACCTTGCTCCAATGGAATATCTCTGCCTTCTGTATCTCATTCAAATGACAGTGCTTCATTTTGTAAAAGTAAGAGAAAAAACAAATTGAATAACAGTGCTCTCAAAAAAAAGGAAGAAAAAAACTGGTATGAATGAGTTGTACAATGTACCGTGTTTTAATTGAATACCTCTTCTTTCTGCATTTCATATCGATAACAGGGCTTCATTTTCTAAAAGTAAGAGAAAAACAAAATTGAAAAACAGTGTTTTCAAAAAAAGGAAGAAGCAACTACATTGAATGAGTTATAGAAAACACTTTGGTTCAATTGAATACCCCTTCTTTCTGCATCTCATATAGATGACATGCCTCTACCTCCTAAAAGGAAAAGGAAAACACAGTTTGAATAAAAGTGATTTAAAGGAAGTATAGAATATGTATAGATAATATCGAATAGGCATAGAAAATAGGGAATGTACTCACATCACTAAGAATCATACGATTAAAAAATTATCATACACAATTATAAAATGAAAAATGTAAATAACTTTACCTTTTTGTATGAATAGATTTGAAAACCCTGCTTGTCCATCGAGTTTTGCGACATTTTTGATTTTGATCTTCATTATTGATTTGGAAATTTCGAAAAGGCTGTTTCTTTTGACAAAAAAGACAGTTAACCCAAAACGAATAAAGAAATGCATTCATTCAATACATTTTCTTTTCATTTAACGTTTTACAGAGCTGAGAGCAATGCAGGGGTGATGTTAAATAAAAACTCACAGACGCTATACAACTTTTCAATTTCTTAAGTAGTTGCAAAGGGTTAAGGTTAAGAGATTTTAGAGTCGAATTAAGGGTTTGGTTTTAATTTAGAATTTTAGTAAGGGCTAAGTTAGGGTTATGATGTGGTTTAAAGATAAGTTTAGAATAAGTTCAGGGCTAAAATTAGATTCAAGGTTTAGTATTTTAGAAATGGTTAGAAAAAGATTTGAGGTAAAAATTAGGATCTTAAAGCAACCACTGTAAGAAATTGAAAAGTTCTTTGCAGTAAGAATAGCATAAAGTCCTGTCATTTCTACTATATTCAGAAATAAGGAAGAAACAACTACTATGAATGGGTTACACAACATACCTTGTTTCAATGGAATACCTCTATTACTGCACCCCTAATCGATTTTAGAAGTAAAAAAAGCCAAATTTGAATATCAGTGTTATTCAAAAAAGGAAGAACCTGCCATATTTACCTTTTGTAGCCTAGGGTCATATTTACCAACTCTGCTGCAATATTTACCCCTCGTTACCCTCAGGGTCATATACGCCAACTGTCCTCTCATATTTAGCCAATTGTTCTGCCATATTTACCCCTGGTAGCTTTAGGGTGATAATATCAAACTGTTCTGCCATATTTACCCCTGGTAGCTTTAGGGTCATATTTGCTAACTGTGCTGCTATATTTACCCTAAGCAGCCAACTGTCCTGCCATATTCAAGGGCTGTACTTCCTATCAGTAAAAGAAAAACAAATTTTCATAAAGTACTAACAAAGTTATGAACAAGGTTGAAATACGTTATACAACATACCTTGATTTAATGAAATACCTACATTTCTTCACTGCTTCTTTGTTAATGGTCGGCACTTTCTAAGGGTAAAAGAAAAACAAAATTTAAATAACAGTGTTTTTGAAGAAATAAAGAGGAATTTACCATAAATAAGATATACAAAATACCTTGTCTAGTTGGAGTACCTGATGGAAGTTCTGCAATTCCCAAAGGGAAAACGAAAAGTGTTCTGCAGTCAGTGAGAGTTTCTTATGTTTGTTTAAATCGATGATAATACCCTAACGCCTAAATTGCTCGTTTAAAAGATTCCTGGGTTATTTGAATTTAGGACACACCCTAATGTGTCCAAGTTGCCGAACATACATTTTATTTCAACCTGTTCCGATGTTAAGAGTGGCAATTAATTGTGACCAGTAAACACGTTACATTTGCAACAACCCAGCCATTTTTATCGTATAATTTGAAATTTAAAAAAAATAAATGGACGTACCTTTTGCAGGGGACGAATTATTTGAAGAACTTTTTTGAGCAGAGGGTTTTTGCGATAATTAGAAGTCTGTTATTTTCAAAAGGTTGCACATAACCATAAAGTTACTTACTTTTGACACAAAAGCTATCAGAGCCTGGAGGAAAATCAAATTAGTTAAATAAATTGTTTGCTTTGTTTTTCATGGCTGAGATAGACGCAGCTTGAATCAAGGTAAAAACATTTGTGATGCTTCGCAACTTTTTGCTTTCTCTAGGAGAGCGAAGCTTCTTGGCTAAATTTTGGAGAGGTGTCCATTGTGAACAAAACGTAATGTTAACAAAGTCTTATTTCGAGGGAAAAAAACTAAGAGATTACGACAGCAAAATCAATGCAAGAAAATATCAAATTATAACATTAAAATAAAGTAGGGAACTCAAAAAATAACGATAAATTAATTAGGAGAAAAACACTTACAATCTGTTTTTTCTTGCACCAATGGTTTTCAATAATCTAACTAAGCCAGCCAACCGAATTGCATCCACACCAAACCAACTGAAAATGAAGAGATTGCATGGCTAGAAATCTCACGCATGCGTGCACCTCTAATCAGAACTTCAATTTAGCACAAATTAAGAAATGACTTGAAGCAATTAAACAGGGAGTCGAGATGAATAGTTTAAAACGCAGCAAAGTCAAATCACGCAGAATCCCGCGTAATTCATGATGTCCATTACACCAATGTTGATTTAGAAATGTGCAAAATTAATAGAAATTAGGTCAGAATTCTATCACTTATCAGAATACCTTCTAGATTGGAAGTCAACATTCAACATATACTCTTGTAATTGATAAAAAACTACAACCGTGAAAATCACCAAGTATTTACATTCAATTTGAGCATCTCAGGACTTCAATGCAAGTTTACAGGGTGAAACCTTTCCCTTGCCATGTGGATTCTCAGGCGAATCCGAAAATGTCGAAGAGACCGAACGTAAGTTAGGATTCAACTTGATGAGATGTTCAAGAATGAACTCTTGTTGCAATAAACCGTGAACTGTGAACTTGAGCAGATAAATTGTACTTTCAAAAGATAAGCTTCATCCTTTTCCATATACACAAATAGAAAAAATAATATTAATAGATAGGCCTACCTTTGACACAGAGACGGAGCTCACCGACTGTTCTTGAGGAGAAGGCAAATGAAAATGAAAGAACTCTAGCTTTCCATGATAATTTGCATATACAGAAGGAGCAAAACAACGCGTTACAAATCCCAATGGGATGTAAGAACAATTGATCTTCAGTGCATGAATTTAGTAGGTATGTGTTGCAAAGGGGGTCATGTAGCAGCTCTAGCTAAAGCTTCTCCTTGGATAATCCACGAGACCCCCTTTTGCTATTTTGTTGATTTGGTATTCCTTCTAGGAAAGATGCAAGGGTGGCAACTTTGTTTTCAACGTTAGGTTTTCTTTGTTAATGACTATCTGCATCAATAACGTTTTCACTTTTTATGTTTCTAAATTCTCTCGAGAGATTTGATTTGTTCAATATGCAACTGGAATTTAGTCCTAGTCATCATAGTTGCTTAAATATTCTTAATTTCCAGCCCTAAAAGTTGCTTAAGACTTAGAGTTGCGTAGGTTTTGAAAATTAAACGAAATATAGATATTTTCCTGAATCCCAAAATGCTTAGTCCTTGCTGTACGGATTTTCCGAAAATATCGAAGACATCGAACGTACATTAGAACTTAACCTGTTCAGATAATCAGGAATGCATTGTTGTTGCAAACAACTATCAACTGTAAACATGGGCAGATAATTTTTTCTTGAAAAAGCTTTGTCGACTTCTTTTGAAAAGAAAGCGAATGGAAATGAGAGAACTCAAGCTTTTCATCAAAATTAGCTTGAAAGCAAAACTAAGCAAACCGTGAGTAAAAATCCCATCAGAGACAAAATAATCAACCTTTAGTACATAATTTAGGTAGGTATGCGTGACACAGGTTGTAATTCAGCAGCTCTAGTTAAAATTACCCCTTTTAGGTAATCCTCAACACCTCCTTATGCAATTTTGTTGATTTAGCATCCCCCTAAGGACTGTGATTAATTTCTTTTTAGGAGTTGAGCTGCAAGGAAGACAAGTTCGACTGCAATGTTGGGTTTCCTTTATTTTTGACTCTCTGCATCAATAACGATTTCACTTTTCACTTCTTTTTCGTGGTTCTTTTCAAAAAGCAAATTGACTTTCTTAGCCCCCAAAATTGCTTAAAACTTTCTCTGAATTTCAGCCCTCAAAGTTGCTTAAGTTTTGGAAAAGAAGGCAAATATAAAACACAGTGGAAATTTCCCTGTATCCAAAACCGTTTAAATTCATGTAGTACATCTGTAAGAAAACCTCCAAATACTAGATATGGTTTTTTAACAATGAAGCATATAGTTTGTATATATATGATAAATCATGGTGAGTGGTAAGGGTTAAGGGGTAAAAAGTAGGGGTTAAAGGTGAGTTGGACGGGTAAAAAGTGAGGAGGATTTGTAACCATTCATTTTTGATCAATCGAAATTCGGTAGATAATTTTGGTGTCTATGCGTTACTAAGGAATCTGTGTAGTAGCTTTAGTTACACCTACTCCTCCTATTGGATGATACAAAAGACCTTATTGGCCATAGCAGATCCTCTTTTGCTAAAGCTCTATAAATAGGAGAATTTCCTGAATGTATGGGAAACAGGCCAATGTAGGGTGCAGAAAAGTAAGGGCGACTTTCTATGGAAAATTAGGCAATTTTCATCATCATATCTTACCATTATTACATTATTATCTTATCTAAGTTAGTCCTGTATAACATATTCAGTACGGAATGATGGAGTCCATTCTGACTATGGGTCAATGGATGCCAAATACCAACCACGCTCATAGGTTGATTGATTATCCAGTCAACTGCCATATACAATTCATGAATCTCGATAAGGTTAGCATCAGTCATCACGAAATGTTTTGATAAAGATTTCTAATAACTCATAGCTCCATTCAAACGCATGTACTGAAGATTGGATCATTACGTTGCTCTACCGTGTATCCTCAAATAAGAGCCCAACGTCGAAGAGGCCCCCACCAGAACATGTTTTTCAAGAAACCCAAACAGACCATATTTCTGCATTTAACTACCATAAATCAAAGCAAAAGAGAAAAAGCGTATTTTTGATGAAAAATCAATTTCGCGTGGAGAATAAACCTAAACCTTATATTCTCTGGTACAGATAGCGGAAATTCGTTGCCGTTTTTCATTTCCACCTTTGCAGATAAATGCTTGCCTTATGAACAGGCCAATTCCCGAATGTACCTCCTCCCTAAAATATGCCCCTTCCCAGAATTTGCCCCCAATAAATGGAAATATTTAACAAATAATGTAGAGCCGCAACCGACAGGCGTCTTAAAATTAGTAGCAACAAACAAGTTTCCTTGTGGAAGTGGTATCTTTCTCAAGCCTATCAAGAACTAAATCCTTAGGACTTAAAAAACCAGTCGTTACAATAAGGTGGCCGTATTAAAAAAGGTTGCTGCAAAGGGGTTCCCCTGGTATGCGTACAAGACACGTGGGAGCCTATTCAAGGATTCACGGCATTCAATTCAATTCAATCCCTGGAAATGTCAGAATGTTCCTTTTTACTACTTGTTTGCTTTGCGGCCTCCTTTTCCGCCAAACGTTTGTGCTCCCTGTTGGAATTGCTTCATCATGTTCTGTAGGCCACCCATGCCACCTAAACAAACAAAGAACATGAATTACTACGAATCTAAAAAATCTTAAAAAATTTGGGAGGGAATCGCAGGTTTGGCGAAATCCGGATGAAATGTTCGTTTCTGGTGTCAACGTAACTCACCCGACCCATCCATAAACCATCGTTGCGAATTCATTTCATATTAACTGAAAATCGTTTCAGGTAGTTTCAAATTGTTTCAAATTGTTACAAATCGTCACAAGTAATTTGACTATGTTTAAGGACGCTCCATGTCAGCAAGAGTGATGTCGTTTCACTCTAGGAAGTTATAACATATATTATTACATATATCATATAAATCTGATTGTGGCAATGAAACTATTTACTTACCCATTTGCTGCAAGACTCGTGGGTCCATCATTCTCGCCATTTGATGGTTGAGTTTAGCCATTTGTGATGGATTCACATTCTTCGACATGTCACCACCTAAAACAAAACAATCCACACTTAAATCACTTGACTTCATCTGAAACCATTTCTAACAAATCTGGAAGGAACATTGATGATAAGAACCAATCTGATAAGAATGACAATTTGTGGGCAAGGGATACAACCATATCCATGTATATGTTATATATGTTATAAACTGGATGTAACTGCAGAACTGTATATGTCATATATGTTATAAACTGTATGTAACTGCAGAACTGTATATGTCATATATGTTATTTTTTTTTTTTTTTTTTTTTTTTTATAAACTGTATTTTTTTGTTATAAACTGTATGTAACTGCAGAACTGTATATATCATATATGATATAACCTGAAGTATTGATGCCAGTTGAGTGAACGCATTGTGTCTAAAACCCGTGATGGCACAAATATTATTTTTGAGGAAATGAAGGTTGAAGGGTGGTTGGGCAAACATTATCTGAGTTCGGTTAGCCCTGCTCTCACCTTTAAACAATCCTTTGATGCCGCCCATCTTCTTGACCATCTGCGAGAACTTCTGGTATTGTGTCAGCAACTCTTGCACCTCTCTGGATGACACCCCCGACCCTCTTGCCACTCTCGATACCCGTGTGGGATGCTTCGTGAATAGTTTTGATCCGTTAGGGCTGTCTAATTCTGTTGGAAATAAGATAGACTTGATATATTACAAACATTCTACGGTTCCTTAACCAAATGTTGCATTATAAATTTCATACATAAGAACGTGTTAAAATGATAAACAAATGAAGGCAAGGAAACGCCTCATTATGGAAAAAAGGTAAAGAACATGAAAACACAAATCACGGAGTCTTTAAAACTTCTTACGCCAAGTAGGGCCATGAAAAACACCCAATTAAGCAATTTAGTATAGCTAGAAATATCGGAAAGATAATGAAACGAACACATAGATAACTTAAGCTTTTCGTCTGACACTCAACAGAGTAATACGTCAGAAAGAGAACGAAACAGAAACCTAACTGATTTATATACCAAGATGTGGATCAAAATAGGCCAATCTGGGTATATGAATCAGTTATGTTTCTGTTTCGTTCTCTTTCTGACGTATTACTCTGTTGAGTGTCAGACGAAAAGCTTAAGTAATCTATGTATGTGTTCGTTTCATTATGTTTCCGATATTTCTGACTATACTGAAGTTCTGTACCTTCCAAAGACTGTTCAATTAAGCAATTCTACAAAAACCAATACTCAAAGGACAGTTATTACCAACTCAAACGTTTATCAAGTATTCTCTAGTTTTGTTTAAGATAATTAAATTTCAAGAAATTTCAACCTACCTTCGTCACTCATGCTGTCCATAATCGTCATCAGCTTTTTCAATCTTGCCACTGATTCTTGCTCACTTCCTTTCGTAATGAAATCTGCACTAAAACCAGGTATCATTCCCTGAAATCATTAAAAAGCAATTCAGAAGAGGGCAAAAGTCTGTGAGAGAGCACCGACAGGACTAAGATCACTAGGAGAAAAGGACTAAGATCAGTAGGAGAAGAGGACTAAGATCATTAGGAGAAGAGGATTAAGATCATTAGGAGAAGAGGACTAAGATCAGTAGGAGAAGAGGATTAAGATCATTAGGAGAAGAGGACTAAGATCATTAGGAGAAGAGGATTAAGATCAGTAGGAGAAGAGGACTAAGATCATGAGGGAGAAGAGGACTAAGATCAGTAGGAGAAGAGGATTAAGATCATTAGGAGAAGAGGACTAAGATCATTAGGAGAAGAGGATTAAGATCAGTAGGAGAAGAGGACTAAGATCATGAGGGAGAAAGGACTAAGATCAGTAGGAGAAGAGGATTAAGATCATTAGGAGAAGAGGACTAAGATCATTAGGAGAAGAGGATTAAGATCAGTAGGAGAAGAGGACTAAGATCATGACGGAGAAGAGGACTAAGATCAGTAGGAGAAAAGGATTAAGATCAGTAGGAGAAGAGGACTAAGATCATTAGGAGAAGAGGATTAAGATCAGTAGGAGAAGAGGATTAAGATCATTAGGAGAAGAGGATTAAGATCAGTAGGAGAAGAGGATTAAGATCAGTAGGAGAAGAGGACTAAGATCATTAGGAGAAGAGGATTAAGATCATTAGGAGAAGAGGATTAAGATCAGTAGGAGAAGAGGACTAAGATCATGAGGGAGAAGAGGACTAAGATCAGTAGATGAAGAGGATTAAGATCAGTAGGAGAAGAGGACTAAGATCATTAGGAGAAGAGGATTAAGATCAGTAGGAGAAGAGGATTAAGATCAGTAGGAGAAGAGGATTAAGATCAGTAGGAGAAGAGGACTAAGATCATTAGGAGAAGAGGATTAAGATCAGTAGGAGAAGAGGATTAAGATCAGTAGGAGAAGAGGACTAAGATCATGAGGGAGAAGAGGACTAAGATCAGTAGGAGAAGAGGATTAAGATCAGTAGGAGAAGAGGACTAAGATCATTAGGAGAAGAGGATTAAGATCAGTAGGAGAAGAGGATTAAGATCAGTAGGAGAAGAGGACTAAGATCATGAGGGAGAAGAGGACTAAGATCAGTAGGAGAAGAGGATTAAGATCAGTAGGAGAAGAGGACTAAGATCATTAGGAGAAGAGGATTAAGATCAGTAGGAGAAGAGGATTAAGATCATTAGGAGAAGAGGAGTAAGATCATTAGGAGAAGAGGACTAAGATCATTAGGAGAAGAGGAGTACGATCAGTAGGAGAAGAGGACTAAGATCAGTAGGAGAAGAGGAGTAAGATCATTAGGAGAAGAGGACTAAGATCATTAGGAGAAGAGGAGTACGATCAGTAGGAGAAGAGGACTAAGATCAGTAGGAGAAGAGGACAAAGATCATTAGGAGAAGAGGATTAAGATCAGTAGGAGAAGAGGACTAAGATCATGAGGGAGAAGAGGACTAAGATCAGTAGGAGAAAAGGATTAAGATCAGTAGGAGAAGAGGACTAAGATCATTAGGAGAAGAGGATTAAGATCAGTAGGAGAAGAGGATTAAGATCATTAGGAGAAGAGGATTAAGATCAGTAGGAGAAGAGGATTAAGATCAGTAGGAGAAGAGGACTAAGATCATTAGGAGAAGAGGATTAAGATCAGTAGGAGAAGAGGATTAAGATCAGTAGGAGAAGAGGACTAAGATCATGAGGGAGAAGAGGACTAAGATCAGTAGGAGAAGAGGACTAAGATCAGTAGGAGAAGAGGATTAAGATCAGTAGGAGAAGAGGACTAAGATCAGTAGGAGAAGAGGACTAAGATCATGACGGAGAAGAGGACTAAGATCAGTAGGAGAAAAGGACTAAGATCATTAGGAGAAGAGGATTAAGATCAGTAGGAGAAGAGGACTAAGATCATTAGGAGAAGAGGATTAAGATCAGTAGGAGAAGAGGATTAAGATCAGTAGGAGAAGAGGACTAAGATCATGAGGGAGAAGAGGACTAAGATCAGTAGGAGAAAAGGACTAAGATCAGTAGGAGAAAAGGACTAAGATCATTAGGAGAAGAGGATTAAGATCAGTAGGAGAAGAGGACTAAGATCAGTAGGAGAAGAGAACTAGGATCATTAGGAGAAGAGGACTAAGATCAGTAGGAGAAGAGGACTAAGATCATGAGAGGGAAGAGGACTAAGATCAGTAGGAGAAGAGGACTAAGATCAGTAGGAGAAGAGGACTAAGATCATGAGAGGGAAGAGGACTAAGATCAGTAGGAGAAGAGGACTAAGATCATTAGGGAGAAGAGGACTAAGATCAGTAGGAAAAAAGGACTAAGATCAGTAGGAGAAGAGGATTAAGATCAGTAGGAGAAGAGGATTAAGATCATTAGGAGAAGAGGACTAAGATCAGTAGGAGAAAAGGACTAAGATCAGTAGGAGAAGAGGATTAAGATCAGTAGGAGAAGAGGATTAAGATCAGTAGGAGAAGAGGATTAAGATCAGTAGGAGAAGAGGACTAAGATCATTAGGAGAAGAGGAGTACGATCAGTAGGAGAAGAGGACTAAGATCAGTAGGAGAAGAGGAGTAAGATCAGTAGGAGAAGAGGTCTAAGATCAGTAGGAGAAGAGGAGTAAGATCATTAGGAGAAGAGGATTAAGATCAGTAGGAGAAGAGGATTAAGATCAATAGGAGAAGAGGACTAAGATCAGTAGGAGAAGAGGATTAAGATCAGTAGGAGAAGAGGACTAAGATCAGTAGGAGAAGAGGACTAAGATCATTAGGAGAAGAGGACTAAGATCATTAGGAGAAGACGATTAAGATCAGTAGGAGAAGAGGATTAAGATCAGTAGGAGAAGAGGATTAAGATCAGTAGGAGAAAAGGACTAAGATCATTAGGAGAAGAGGACTAAGATCATTAGGAGAAGAGGATTAAGATCAGTAGGAGAAGAGGATTAAGATCAGTAGGAGAAGAGGATTAAGATCAGTAGGAGAAGAGGATTAAGATCAGTAGGAGAAGAGGATTAAGATCAGTAGGAGAAGAGGACTAAGATCATTAGGAGAAGAGGATTAAGATCAGTAGGAGAAGAGGATTAAGATCATTAGGAGAAGAGGACTAAGATCATTAGGAGAAGAGGACTAAGATCATTAGGAGAAGAGGATTAAGATCAGTAGGAGAAGAGGACTAAGATCATTAGGAGAAGAGGACTAAGATCACTAGGAGAAAAGGACTAAGATCAGTAGGAGAAGAGGACTAAGATCAGTAGGAGAAGAGGACTAAGATCATTAGGAGAAGAGGACTAAGATCAGTAGGAGAAGAGGACTAAGATCATGAGAGGGAAGAGGACTAAGATCAGTAGGAGAAGAGGACTAAGATCAGTAGGAGAAGAGGACTAAGATCATTAGGAGAAGAGGACTAAGATCACTAGGAGAAAAGGACTAAGATCAGTAGGAGAAGAGGACTAAGATCAGTAGGAGAAGAGGACTAAGATCAGTAGGAGAAGAGGACTAAGATCATTAGGAGAAGAGGACTAAGATCAGTAGGAGAAGAGGACTAAGATCATGAGAGGGAAGAGGACTAAGATCAGTAGGAGAAGAGGACTAAGATCATTAGGAGAAGAGGACTAAGATCAGTAGGAGAACAGGACTAAGATCAGTAGGAGAAGAGGACTAAGATCAGTAGGAGAAGAGGACTAAGATCATGAGAGGGAAGAGGACTAAGATCAGTAGGAGAAGAGGACTAAGATCATTAGGAGAAGAGAACTAAGATCAGTAGGAGAAGAGGATTAAGATCATTAGGAGAAGAGGACTAAGATCATTAGGAGAAGAGGAGTAAGATCATTAGGAGAAGAGGACTAAGATCATTAGGAGAAGAGGACTAATATCATTAGGAGTATACTAGGACTAAGATCAGTAGAAGAAGAGGACTAAGATCAGTAGGAGAAGAGGACTAAGATCAGTAGGAGAAGAGGACTAAGATCATTAGGAGAAGAGGAGTACGATCAGAAGGAGAAGAGGACAAAGATCATTAGGAGAAGAGGACTAAGATCATTAGAAAAAGAGGACTAAGATCATTAGGAGAAGAGGACTAAGATCATTAGGAGAAGAGGAGTAAGATCAGTAGGAGAAGAGGACTAAGATAAGTAGGAAAAGAGGACTAAGATCATTAGGAGAAGAGGACTAAGATCATTAGGAGAAGAGGAGTACGATCAGTAGGAGAAGAGGACTAAGATCATGAGAGGGAAGAGGACTAAGATCAGTAGGAGAAGAGGACTAAGATCATTAGGAGAAGAGGACTAAGATCATTAGGAGAAGAGGACTAAGATCAGTAGGAGAAGAGGACTAAGATCATTAGGAGAAGAGGACTAAGATCAGTAGGAGAAGAGGACTAAGATCATTAGAAAAAGAGGAGTAAGATCATTAGGAGAAGAGGACTAAGATCATTAGGAGAAGAGGAGTAAGATCAGTAGGAGAAGAGGACTAAGATCAGTAGGAGAAGAGGACTAAGATCATTAGGAGAAGAGGACTAAGATCATTAGGAGAAGAGGAGTACGATCAGTAGGAGAAGAGGACTAAGATCAGTAGGAGAAGAGGACTAAGATCAGTAGGAGAAGAGGACTAAGATCATTAGGAGAAGAGGAGTAAGATCATTCGAAGAAGAGGAGTACGATCAGTAGGAGAAGAGGACTAAGATCAGTAGGAGAAGAGGACAAAGATCATTAGGAGAAGAGGAGTACGATCAGCAGGAGAAGAGGACTAAGATCATTAGGAGAAGAGGAGTACGATCAGTAGGAAAAGAGGACTAAGATCAGTAGGAGAAGAGGACTAAGATCATTAGGAGAAGAGGAGTACGATCAGTAGGAGAAGAGGACAAAGATCATTAGGAGAAGAGGAGTACGATCAGTAGGAGAAGAGGAGTAAGATCAGTAGGAGAAGAGGAGTAAGATCAGTAGGAGAAGAGGAGTACGATCAGTAGGAGAAGAGGACTAAGATCATTAGGAGAAGAGGAGTACGATCAGTAGGAGAAGAGGACTAAGATCAGTAGGAGAAGAGGAGTACGATCAGTAGGAAAAGAGGACTAAGATCAGTAGGAGAAGAGGACTAAGATCATTAGGAGAAGAGGAGTACGATCAGTAGGAGAAGAGGACTAAGATCAGTAGGAGAAGAGGACTAAGATCATTAGGAGAAGAGGACTAAGATCATTAGGAGAAGAGGAGTACGATCAGTAGGAGAAGAGGACTAAGATCAGTAGGAGAAGAGGACTAGGATCATTAGGAGAAGAGGAGTACGATCAGTAGGAGAAGAGGACAAAGATCATTAGGAGAAGAGGAGTACGATCAGTAGGAGAAGAGGAGTAAGATCAGTAGGAGAAGAGGAGTACGATCAGTAGGAGAAGAGGACTAAGATCATTAGGAGAAGAGGAGTACGATCAGTAGGAGAAGAGGACTAAGATCAGTAGGAGAAGAGGAGTACGATCAGTAGGAAAAGAGGACTAAGATCAGTAGGAGAAGAGGACTAAGATCATTAGGAGAAGAGGAGTACGATCAGTAGGAGAAGAGGACTAAGATCAGTAGGAGAAGAGGACTAAGATCATTAGGAGAAGAGGACTAAGATCATTAGGAGAAGAGGAGTACGATCAGTAGGAGAAGAGGACTAAGATCAGTAGGAGAAGAGAACTAGGATCATTAGGAGAAGAGGAGTACGATCAGTAGGAGAAGAGGACTAAGATCATTAGGAGAAGAGGACTAAGATCAGTAGGAGAAGAGGACTAAGATCAGTAGGAGAAGAGGACTAAGATCATTAGGAGAAGAGGAGTACGATCAGTAGGAGAAGAGGACTAAGATCAGTAGGAGAAGAGGACTAAGATCATTAGGAGAAGAGGAGTACGATCAGTAGGAGAAGAGGACTAAGATCAGTAGGAGAAGATGACTAAGATCATTAGGAGAAGAGGACTAAGATCATTAGGAGAAGAGGAGTACGATCAGTAGGAGAAGAGGACTAAGATCATTAGGAGAAGAGGAGTACGATCAGTAGGAGAAGAGGAGTAAGATCAGTAGGAGAAGAGGACTAAGATCATTAGGAGAAGAGGAGTACGATCAGTAGGAGAAGAGGACTAAGATCAGTAGGAGAAGAGGACTAAGATCATTAGGAGAAGAGGAGTAAGATCATTAGAAGAAGAGGAGTACGATCAGTAGGAGAAGAGGACTAAGATCAGTAGGAGAAGAGGACAAAGATCATTAGGAGAAGAGGACTAAGATCATTAGGAGAAGAGGAGTACGATCAGTAGGAGAAGAGGACTAAGATCAGTAGGAGAAGAGGAGTACGATCAGTAGGAAAAGAGGACTAAGATCAGTAGGAAAAGAGGACTAAGATCATTAGGAGAAGAGGAGTACGATCAGTAGGAGAAGAGGAGTAAGATCATTAGGAGAAGAGGAGTACGATCAGTAGGAGAAGAGGACTAAGATCAGTAGGAGAAGAGGACTAAGATCATTAGGAGAAGAGGAGTACGATCAGTAGGAGAAGAGGACTAAGATCATTAGGAGAAGAGGACTAAGATCAGTAGGAGAAGAGGACTAAGATCAGTAGGAGAAGAGGACTAAGATCATTAGAAAAAGAGGACTAAGATCATTAGGAGAAGAGGACTAAGATCATTAGGAGAAGAGGACTAAGATCATTAGGAGAAGAGGACTAAGATCATTAGGAGAAGAAGAGTACGATCAGTAGGAGAAGAGGACTAAGATCATTAGGAGAAGAGGAGTACGATCAGTAGGAGAAGAGGACAAAGATCAGTAGGAGAAGAGGACAAAGATCATTAGGAGAAGAGGAGTACGATCAGTAGGAGAAGAGGACTAAGATCATTAGGAGAAGAGGACTAAGATCATTAGGAGAAGAGGAGTACGATCAGTAGGAGAAGAGGACTAAGATCAGTAGGAGAAGAGGAGTACGATCAGTAGGAGAAGAGGAGTAAGATCATTAGGAGAAGAGGAGTACGATCAGTAGGAGAAGAGGACTAAGATCATTAGGAGAAGAGGACTAAGATCATTAGGAGAAGAGGAGTACGATCAGTAGGAGAAGAGGACTAAGATCAGTAGGAGAAGAGGAGTACGATCAGTAGGAGAAGAGGAGTAAGATCATTAGGAGAAGAGGAGTACGATCAGTAGGAGAAGAGGACTAAGATCATTAGGAGAAGAGGAGTACGATCAGTAGGAGAAGAGGACTAAGATCAGTAGGAGAAGAGGAGTACGATCAGTAGGAAAAGAGGACTAAGATCAGTAGGAGAAGAGGACTAAGATCATTAGGAGAAGAGGAGTACGATCAGTAGGAGAAGAGGACTAAGATCAGTAGGAAAAGAGGACTAAGATCAGTAGGAGAAGAGGACTAAGATCATTAGGAGAAAAGGAGTACGATCAGTAGGAGAAGAGGACTAAGATCAGTAGGAGAAGAGGACTAAGATCATTAGGAGAAGAGGACTAAGATCATTAGGAGAAGAGGAGTACGATCAGTAGGAGAAGAGGACAAAGATCAGTAGGAGAAGAGGACAAAGATCATTAGGAGAAGAGGAGTACGATCAGTAGGAGAAGAGGACTAAGATCATTAGGAGAAGAGGACTAAGATCATTAGGAGAAGAGGAGTACGATCAGTAGGAGAAGAGGACTAAGATCAGTAGGAGAAGAGGAGTACGATCAGTAGGAGAAGAGGAGTAAGATCATTAGGAGAAGAGGAGTACGATCAGTAGGAGAAGAGGACTAAGATCATTAGGAGAAGAGGAGTACGATCAGTAGGAGAAGAGGACTAAGATCAGTAGGAGAAGAGGAGTACGATCAGTAGGAAAAGAGGACTAAGATCAGTAGGAGAAGAGGACTAAGATCATTAGGAGAAGAGGAGTACGATCAGTAGGAAAAGAGGACTAAGATCAGTAGGAGAAGAGGACTAAGATCATTAGGAGAAGAGGACTAAGATCATTAGGAGAAGAGGAGTACGATCAGTAGGAGAAGAGGACTAAGATCAGTAGGAGAAGAGGAGTAAGATCATTAGGAGAAGAGGACTAAGATCATTAGGAGAAGAGGAGTACGATCAGTAGGAGAAGAGGACTAAGATCAGTAGGAGAAGAGGAGTAAGATCAGTAGGAGAAGAGGACTAAGATCAGTAGGAGAAGAGGAGTAAGATCATTAGGAGAAGAGGACTAAGATCATTAGGAGAAGAGGACTAAGATCATTAGGAGAAGAGGACTAAGATCAGTAGGAGAAGAGGACTAAGATCAGTAGGAGAAGAGGAGTAAGATCATTAGTAGAAGAGGACTAAGATCATTAGGAGAAGAGGAGTACGATCAGTAGGAGAAGAGGACTAAGATCAGTAGGAGAAGAGGAGTAAGATCAGTAGGAGAAGAGGACTAAGATCGGTAGGAGAAGAGGAGTAAGATCATTAGGAGAAGAGGACTAAGATCATTAGGAGAAGAGGAGTACGATCAGTAGGAGAAGAGGACTAAGATCAGTAGGAGAAGAGGACTAAGATCAGTAGGAGAAGAGGAGTAAGATCAGTAGGAGAAGAGGACTAAGATCAGTAGGAGAAGAGGAGTAAGATCATTAGGAGAAGAGGACTAAGATCATTAGGAGAAGAGGAGTACGATCAGTAGGAGAAGAGGACTAAGATCAGTAGGAGAAGAGGAGTAAGATCATTAGGAGAAGAGGACTAAGATCATTAGGAGAAGAGGAGTACGATCAGTAGGAGAAGAGGACTAAGATCAGTAGGAGAAGAGGACTAAGATCATTAGGAGAAGAGGAGTACGATCAGTAGGAGAAGAGGACTAAGATCAGTAGGAGAAGAGGAGTAAGATCATTAGGAGAAGGGGACTAAGATCATTAGGAGAAGAGGAGTACGATCAGTAGGAGAAGAGGACTAAGATCAGTAGGAGAAGAGGACTAAGATCATTAGGAGAAGAGGAGTACGATCAGTAGGAGAAGAGGACTAAGATCATTAGGAGAAGAGGACTAAGATCAGTAGGAGAAGAGGACTAAGATCAGTAGGAGAAGAGGACTAAGATCATTAGAAAAAGAGGACTAAGATCATTAGGAGAAGAGGACTAAGATCATTAGGAGAAGAGGACTAAGATCATTAGGAGAAGAGGACTAAGATCATTAGGAGAAGAAGAGTACGATCAGTAGGAGAAGAGGACTAAGATCAGTAGGAGAAGAGGACTAAGATCATTAGGAGAAGAGGAGTACGATCAGTAGGAGAAGAGGACTAAGATCAGTAGAAGAAGAGGACTAAGATCAGTAGGAGAAGAGGAGTAAGATCATTAGGAGAAGAGGAGTACGATCAGTAGGAGAAGAGGACTAAGATCAGTAGGAGAAGAGGAGTAAGATCATTAGGAGAAGAGGAGTACGATCAGTAGGAGAAGAGGACTAAGATCAGTAGAAGAAGAGGACTAAGATCAGTAGGAGAAGAGGAGTAAGATCATTAGGAGAAGAGGAGTACGATCAGTAGGAGAAGAGGACTAAGATCAGTAGGAGAAGAGGACTAAGATCATTAGGAGAAGAGGATTAAGATCAGTAGGAGAAGAGGAGTACGATCAGTAGGAGAAGAGGACTAAGATCATTAGGAGAAGAGGAGTACGATCAGTAGGAGAAGAGGACTAAGATCAGTAGGAGAAGAGGACTAAGATCATTAGGAGAAGAGGAGTACGATCAGTAGGAGAAGAGGACTAAGATCAGTAGGAGAAGAGGAGTAAGATCATTAGGAGAAGAGGAGTACGATCAGTATGAGAAGAGGACTAAGATAAGTAGGAGAAGAGGAGTAACATCATTAGGAGAAGAGGACTAAGATCATTAGGAGAAGAGGAGTACGATCAGTAGGAGAAGAGGACTAAGATCAGTAGGAAAAGAGGACTAAGATCATTAGGAGAAGAGGACTAAGATCATTAGGAGAAGAGGAGTACGATCAGTAGGAGAAGAGGACTAAGATCATTAGGAGAAGAGGAGTAAGATCATTAGGAGAAGAGGATTAAGATCATTAGGAGAAGAGGAGTACGATCAGTAGGAGAAGAGGACTAAGCTCAGTAGGAGAAGAGGATTAAGATCATTAGGAGAAGAGGACTAAGATCAGTAGGAGAAGAGGAGTACGATCAGTAGGAGAAGAGGACTAAGATCAGTAGGAGAAGAGGAGTAAGATCAGTAGGAGAAGAGGACTAAGATCATTAGGAGAAGAGGACTAAGATCATTAGGAGAAGAGGACTAAGATCATTAGGAGAAGAGGACTAAGATCATTAGGAGAAGAGGAGTACGATCAGAAGGAGAAGAGGACAAAGATCATTAGGAGAAGAGGACTAAGATCATTAGAAAAAGAGGACTAAGATCATTAGGAGAAGAGGACTAAGATCATTAGGAGAAGAGGAGTAAGATCAGTAGGAGAAGAGGACTAAGATAAGTAGGAGAAGAGGACTAAGATCATTAGGAGAAGAGGACTAAGATCATTAGGAGAAGAGGAGTACGATCAGTAGGAGAAGAGGACTAAGATCAGTAGGAGAAGAGGAGTAAGATCAGTAGGAGAAGAGGACTAAGATCATTAGGAGAAGAGGACTAAGATCATTAGGAGAAGAGGACTAAGATCATTAGGAGAAGAGGACTAAGATCATTAGGAGAAGAGGACTAAGATCAGTAGGAGAAGAGGACTAAGATCATTAGAAAAAGAGGAGTAAGATCATTAGGAGAAGAGGACTAAGATCATTAGGAGAAGAGGAGTAAGATCAGTAGGAGAAGAGGACTAAGATCAGTAGGAGAAGAGGACTAAGATCATTAGGAGAAGAGGACTAAGATCATTAGGAGAAGAGGAGTACGATCAGTAGGAGAAGAGGACTAAGATCAGTAGGAGAAGAGGACTAAGATCAGTAGGAGAAGAGGACTAAGATCATTAGGAGAAGAGGAGTAAGATCATTCGAAGAAGAGGAGTACGATCAGTAGGAGAAGAGGACTAAGATCAGTAGGAGAAGAGGACAAAGATCATTAGGAGAAGAGGAGTACGATCAGCAGGAGAAGAGGACTAAGATCATTAGGAGAAGAGGAGTACGATCAGTAGGAAAAGAGGACTAAGATCAGTAGGAGAAGAGGACTAAGATCATTAGGAGAAGAGGAGTACGATCAGTAGGAGAAGAGGACAAAGATCATTAGGAGAAGAGGAGTACGATCAGTAGGAGAAGAGGAGTAAGATCAGTAGGAGAAGAGGAGTAAGATCAGTAGGAGAAGAGGAGTACGATCAGTAGGAGAAGAGGACTAAGATCATTAGGAGAAGAGGAGTACGATCAGTAGGAGAAGAGGACTAAGATCAGTAGGAGAAGAGGAGTACGATCAGTAGGAAAAGAGGACTAAGATCAGTAGGAGAAGAGGACTAAGATCATTAGGAGAAGAGGAGTACGATCAGTAGGAGAAGAGGACTAAGATCAGTAGGAGAAGAGGACTAAGATCATTAGGAGAAGAGGACTAAGATCATTAGGAGAAGAGGAGTACGATCAGTAGGAGAAGAGGACTAAGATCAGTAGGAGAAGAGGACTAGGATCATTAGGAGAAGAGGAGTACGATCAGTAGGAGAAGAGGACAAAGATCATTAGGAGAAGAGGAGTACGATCAGTAGGAGAAGAGGAGTAAGATCAGTAGGAGAAGAGGAGTACGATCAGTAGGAGAAGAGGACTAAGATCATTAGGAGAAGAGGAGTACGATCAGTAGGAGAAGAGGACTAAGATCAGTAGGAGAAGAGGAGTACGATCAGTAGGAAAAGAGGACTAAGATCAGTAGGAGAAGAGGACTAAGATCATTAGGAGAAGAGGAGTACGATCAGTAGGAGAAGAGGACTAAGATCAGTAGGAGAAGAGGACTAAGATCAGTAGGAGAAGAGGACTAAGATCATTAGGAGAAGAGGAGTACGATCAGTAGGAGAAGAGGACTAAGATCAGTAGGAGAAGAGGACTAAGATCATTAGGAGAAGAGGACTAAGATCATTAGGAGAAGAGGAGTACGATCAGTAGGAGAAGAGGACTAAGATCAGTAGGAGAAGAGGACTAGGATCATTAGGAGAAGAGGAGTACGATCAGTAGGAGAAGAGGACAAAGATCATTAGGAGAAGAGGAGTACGATCAGGAGGAGAAGAGGAGTAAGATCAGTAGGAGAAGAGGAGTACGATCAGTAGGAGAAGAGGACTAAGATCATTAGGAGAAGAGGAGTACGATCAGTAGGAGAAGAGGACTAAGATCAGTAGGAGAAGAGGAGTACGATCAGTAGGAAAAGAGGACTAAGATCAGTAGGAGAAGAGGACTAAGATCATTAGGAGAAGAGGAGTACGATCAGTAGGAGAAGAGGACTAAGATCAGTAGGAGAAGAGGACTAAGATCATTAGGAGAAGAGGACTAAGATCATTAGGAGAAGAGGAGTACGATCAGTAGGAGAAGAGGACTAAGATCAGTAGGAGAAGAGAACTAGGATCATTAGGAGAAGAGGAGTACGATCAGTAGGAGAAGAGGACTAAGATCATTAGGAGAAGAGGACTAAGATCAGTAGGAGAAGAGGACTAAGATCAGTAGGAGAAGAGGACTAAGATCATTAGGAAAAGAGGAGTACGATCAGTAGGAGAAGAGGACTAAGATCAGTAGGAGAAGAGGACTAAGATCATTAGGAGAAGAGGAGTACGATCAGTAGGAGAAGAGGACTAAGATCAGTAGGAGAAGATGACTAAGATCATTAGGAGAAGAGGACTAAGATCATTAGGAGAAGAGGAGTACGATCAGTAGGAGAAGAGGACTAAGATCATTAGGAGAAGAGGAGTACGATCAGTAGGAGAAGAGGAGTAAGATCAGTAGGAGAAGAGGACTAAGATCATTAGGAGAAGAGGAGTACGATCAGTAGGAGAAGAGGACTAAGATCAGTAGGAGAAGAGGACTAAGATCATTAGGAGAAGAGGAGTAAGATCATTAGAAGAAGAGGAGTACGATCAGTAGGAGAAGAGGACTAAGATCAGTAGGAGAAGAGGACAAAGATCATTAGGAGAAGAGGACTAAGATCATTAGGAGAAGAGGAGTACGATCAGTAGGAGAAGAGGACTAAGATCAGTAGGAGAAGAGGAGTACGATCAGTAGGAAAAGAGGACTAAGATCAGTAGGAAAAGAGGACTAAGATCATTAGGAGAAGAGGAGTACGATCAGTAGGAGAAGAGGAGTAAGATCATTAGGAGAAGAGGAGTACGATCAGTAGGAGAAGAGGACTAAGATCAGTAGGAGAAGAGGACTAAGATCATTAGGAGAAGAGGAGTACGATCAGTAGGAGAAGAGGACTAAGATCATTAGGAGAAGAGGACTAAGATCAGTAGGAGAAGAGGACTAAGATCAGTAGGAGAAGAGGACTAAGATCATTAGAAAAAGAGGACTAAGATCATTAGGAGAAGAGGACTAAGATCATTAGGAGAAGAGGACTAAGATCATTAGGAGAAGAGGACTAAGATCATTAGGAGAAGAAGAGTACGATCAGTAGGAGAAGAGGACTAAGATCATTAGGAGAAGAGGAGTACGATCAGTAGGAGAAGAGGACAAAGATCAGTAGGAGAAGAGGACAAAGATCATTAGGAGAAGAGGAGTACGATCAGTAGGAGAAGAGGACTAAGATCATTAGGAGAAGAGGACTAAGATCATTAGGAGAAGAGGAGTACGATCAGTAGGAGAAGAGGACTAAGATCAGTAGGAGAAGAGGAGTACGATCAGTAGGAGAAGAGGAGTAAGATCATTAGGAGAAGAGGAGTACGATCAGTAGGAGAAGAGGACTAAGATCATTAGGAGAAGAGGACTAAGATCATTAGGAGAAGAGGAGTACGATCAGTAGGAGAAGAGGACTAAGATCAGTAGGAGAAGAGGAGTACGATCAGTAGGAGAAGAGGAGTAAGATCATTAGGAGAAGAGGAGTACGATCAGTAGGAGAAGAGGACTAAGATCATTAGGAGAAGAGGAGTACGATCAGTAGGAGAAGAGGACTAAGATCAGTAGGAGAAGAGGAGTACGATCAGTAGGAAAAGAGGACTAAGATCAGTAGGAGAAGAGGACTAAGATCATTAGGAGAAGAGGAGTACGATCAGTAGGAGAAGAGGACTAAGATCAGTAGGAAAAGAGGACTAAGATCAGTAGGAGAAGAGGACTAAGATCATTAGGAGAAAAGGAGTACGATCAGTAGGAGAAGAGGACTAAGATCAGTAGGAGAAGAGGACTAAGATCATTAGGAGAAGAGGACTAAGATCATTAGGAGAAGAGGAGTACGATCAGTAGGAGAAGAGGACAAAGATCAGTAGGAGAAGAGGACAAAGATCATTAGGAGAAGAGGAGTACGATCAGTAGGAGAAGAGGACTAAGATCATTAGGAGAAGAGGACTAAGATCATTAGGAGAAGAGGAGTACGATCAGTAGGAGAAGAGGACTAAGATCAGTAGGAGAAGAGGAGTACGATCAGTAGGAGAAGAGGAGTAAGATCATTAGGAGAAGAGGAGTACGATCAGTAGGAGAAGAGGACTAAGATCATTAGGAGAAGAGGAGTACGATCAGTAGGAGAAGAGGACTAAGATCAGTAGGAGAAGAGGAGTACGATCAGTAGGAAAAGAGGACTAAGATCAGTAGGAGAAGAGGACTAAGATCATTAGGAGAAGAGGAGTACGATCAGTAGGAAAAGAGGACTAAGATCAGTAGGAGAAGAGGACTAAGATCATTAGGAGAAGAGGACTAAGATCATTAGGAGAAGAGGAGTACGATCAGTAGGAGAAGAGGACTAAGATCAGTAGGAGAAGAGGAGTAAGATCATTAGGAGAAGAGGACTAAGATCATTAGGAGAAGAGGAGTACGATCAGTAGGAGAAGAGGACTAAGATCAGTAGGAGAAGAGGAGTAAGATCAGTAGGAGAAGAGGACTAAGATCAGTAGGAGAAGAGGAGTAAGATCATTAGGAGAAGAGGACTAAGATCATTAGGAGAAGAGGACTAAGATCATTAGGAGAAGAGGACTAAGATCAGTAGGAGAAGAGGACTAAGATCAGTAGGAGAAGAGGAGTAAGATCATTAGGAGAAGAGGACTAAGATCATTAGGAGAAGAGGAGTACGATCAGTAGGAGAAGAGGACTAAGATCAGTAGGAGAAGAGGAGTAAGATCAGTAGGAGAAGAGGACTAAGATCGGTAGGAGAAGAGGAGTAAGATCATTAGGAGAAGAGGACTAAGATCATTAGGAGAAGAGGAGTACGATCAGTAGGAGAAGAGGACTAAGATCAGTAGGAGAAGAGGACTAAGATCAGTAGGAGAAGAGGAGTAAGATCAGTAGGAGAAGAGGACTAAGATCAGTAGGAGAAGAGGAGTAAGATCATTAGGAGAAGAGGACTAAGATCATTAGGAGAAGAGGAGTACGATCAGTAGGAGAAGAGGACTAAGATCAGTAGGAGAAGAGGAGTAAGATCATTAGGAGAAGAGGACTAAGATCATTAGGAGAAGAGGAGTACGATCAGTAGGAGAAGAGGACTAAGATCAGTAGGAGAAGAGGACTAAGATCATTAGGAGAAGAGGAGTACGATCAGTAGGAGAAGAGGACTAAGATCAGTAGGAGAAGAGGAGTAAGATCATTAGGAGAAGGGGACTAAGATCATTAGGAGAAGAGGAGTACGATCAGTAGGAGAAGAGGACTAAGATCAGTAGGAGAAGAGGACTAAGATCATTAGGAGAAGAGGAGTACGATCAGTAGGAGAAGAGGACTAAGATCATTAGGAGAAGAGGACTAAGATCAGTAGGAGAAGAGGACTAAGATCAGTAGGAGAAGAGGACTAAGATCATTAGAAAAAGAGGACTAAGATCATTAGGAGAAGAGGACTAAGATCATTAGGAGAAGAGGACTAAGATCATTAGGAGAAGAGGACTAAGATCATTAGGAGAAGAAGAGTACGATCAGTAGGAGAAGAGGACTAAGATCAGTAGGAGAAGAGGACTAAGATCATTAGGAGAAGAGGAGTACGATCAGTAGGAGAAGAGGACTAAGATCAGTAGAAGAAGAGGACTAAGATCAGTAGGAGAAGAGGAGTAAGATCATTAGGAGAAGAGGAGTACGATCAGTAGGAGAAGAGGACTAAGATCAGTAGGAGAAGAGGAGTAAGATCATTAGGAGAAGAGGAGTACGATCAGTAGGAGAAGAGGACTAAGATCAGTAGAAGAAGAGGACTAAGATCAGTAGGAGAAGAGGAGTAAGATCATTAGGAGAAGAGGAGTACGATCAGTAGGAGAAGAGGACTAAGATCAGTAGGAGAAGAGGACTAAGATCATTAGGAGAAGAGGATTAAGATCAGTAGGAGAAGAGGAGTACGATCAGTAGGAGAAGAGGACTAAGATCATTAGGAGAAGAGGAGTACGATCAGTAGGAGAAGAGGACTAAGATCAGTAGGAGAAGAGGACTAAGATCATTAGGAGAAGAGGAGTACGATCAGTAGGAGAAGAGGACTAAGATCAGTAGGAGAAGAGGAGTAAGATCATTAGGAGAAAAGGAGTACGATCAGTATGAGAAGAGGACTAAGATCAGTAGGAGAAGAGGAGTAACATCATTAGGAGAAGAGGACTAAGATCATTAGGAGAAGAGGAGTACGATCAGTAGGAGAAGAGGACTAAGATCAGTAGGAGAAGAGGACTAAGATCATTAGGAGAAGAGGACTAAGATCATTAGGAGAAGAGGAGTACGATCAGTAGGAGAAGAGGACTAAGATCATTAGGAGAAGAGGAGTAAGATCATTAGGAGAAGAGGATTAAGATCATTAGGAGAAGAGGAGTACGATCAGTAGGAGAAGAGGACTAAGCTCAGTAGGAGAAGAGGATTAAGATCATTAGGAGAAGAGGACTAAGATCAGTAGGAGAAGAGGATTAAGATCATTAGGAAAAGAGGAGTAAGATCATTAGGAGAAGAGGATTAAGATCATTAGGAGAAGAGGAGTACGATCAGTAGGAGAAGAGGACTAAGATCAGTAGGAGAAGAGGACTAAGATCATTAGGAGAAGAGGACTAAGATCATTAGCAGAAGAGGAGTACGATCAGTAGGAGAAGAGGACTAAGATCATTAGGAGAAGAGGAGTAAGATCATTAGGAGAAGAGGAGTAAGATCATTAGGAGAAGAGGAGTACGATCAGTAGGAGAAGAGGACTAAGATCATTAGGAGAAGAGGAGTAAGATTATTAGGAGAAGAGGACTAAGATCATTAGGAGAAGAGGAGTACGATCAGTAGGAGAAGAGGACTAAGATCAGTAGGAGAAGAGGAGTAAGATCAGTAGGAGAAGAGGACTAAGATCAGTAGGAGAAGAGGATTAAGATCATTAGGAGAAGAGGAGTAAGATCATTAGGAGAAGAGGATTAAGATCATTAGGAGAAGAGGAGTACGATCAGTAGGAGAAGAGGACTAAGATCATTAGGAGAAGAGGATTAAGATCATTGGGAGAAGAGGATTAAGATCAGTAGGAGAAGAGGAGTAAGATCATTAGGAGAAGAGGACTAAGATCATTAGGAGAAGAGGAGTACGATCAGTAGGAGAAGAGGACTAAGATCAGTAGGAGAAGAGGAGTAACATCATTAGGAGAAGAGGACTAAGATCATTAGGAGAAGAGGAGTACGATCAGTAGGAGAAGAGGACTAAGATCAGTAGGAGAAGAGGACAAAGATCATTAGGAGAAGAGGAGTACGATCAGTAGGAGAAGAGGACTAAGATCATTAGGAGAAGAGGACTAAGATCATTAGGAGAAGAGGATTAAGATCAGTAGGACAAGAGGAGTACGATCAGTAGGAGAAGAGGACATAGATCAGTAGGAGAAGAGGACAAAGATCATTAGGAGAAGAGGAGTACGATCAGTAGGAGAAGAGGACTAAGATCATTAGGAGAAGAGGACTAAGATCATTAGGAGAAGAGGAGTACGATCAGTAGGAGAAGAGGACTAAGATCAGTAGGAGAAGAGGAGTACGATCAGTAGGAGAAGAGGAGTAAGATCATTAGGAGAAGAGGAGTACGATCAGTAGGAGAAGAGGACTAAGATCATTAGGAGAAGAGGAGTACGATCAGTAGGAGAAGAGGACTAAGATCAGTAGGAGAAGAGGAGTACGATCAGTAGGAAAAGAGGACTAAGATCAGTAGGAGAAGAGGACTAAGATCATTAGGAGAAGAGGAGTACGATCAGTAGGAAAAGAGGACTAAGATCAGTAGGAGAAGAGGACTAAGATCATTAGGAGAAGAGGACTAAGATCATTAGGAGAAGAGGAGTACGATCAGTAGGAGAAGAGGACTAAGATCAGTAGGAGAAGAGGAGTAAGATCATTAGGAGAAGAGGACTAAGATCATTAGGAGAAGAGGAGTACGATCAGTAGGAGAAGAGGACTAAGATCAGTAGGAGAAGAGGAGTAAGATCAGTAGGAGAAGAGGACTAAGATCAGTAGGAGAAGAGGAGTAAGATCATTAGGAGAAGAGGACTAAGATCATTAGGAGAAGAGGACTAAGATCATTAGGAGAAGAGGACTAAGATCAGTAGGAGAAGAGGACTAAGATCAGTAGGAGAAGAGGAGTAAGATCATTAGGAGAAGAGGACTAAGATCATTAGGAGAAGAGGAGTACGATCAGTAGGAGAAGAGGACTAAGATCAGTAGGAAAAGAGGAGAAAGATCAGTAGGAGAAGAGGACTAAGATCAGTAGGAGAAGAGGAGTAAGATCATTAGGAGAAGAGGACTAAGATCATTAGGAGAAGAGGAGTACGATCAGTAGGAGAAGAGGAGTAAGATCATTAGGAGAAGAGGACTAAGATCATTAGGAGAAGAGGAGTACGATCAGTAGGAGAAGAGGACTAAGATCAGTAGGAGAAGAGGAGTAAGATCATTAGGAGAAGAGGACTAAGATCATTAGGAGAAGAGGAGTACGATCAGTAGCAGAAGAGGACTAAGATCAGTAGGAGAAGAGGACTAAGATCATTAGGAGAAGAGGAGTACGATCAGTAGGAGAAGAGGACTAAGATCAGTAGGAGAAGAGGAGTAAGATCATTAGGAGAAGGGGACTAAGATCATTAGGAGAAGAGGAGTACGATCAGTAGGAGAAGAGGACTAAGATCAGTAGGAGAAGAGGACTAAGATCATTAGGAGAAGAGGAGTACGATCAGTAGGAGAAGAGGACTAAGATCAGTAGGAGAAGAGGAGTAAGATCAGTAGGAGAAGAGGACTAAGATCAGTAGGAGAAGAGGACTAAGATCATTAGAAAAAGAGGACTAAGATCATTAGGAGAAGAGGACTAAGATCATTAGGAGAAGAGGACTAAGATCATTAGGAGAAGAGGACTAAGATCATTAGGAGAAGAAGAGTACGATCAGTAGGAGAAGAGGACTAAGATCAGTAGGAGAAGAGGACTAAGATCATTAGGAGAAGAGGAGTACGATCAGTAGGAGAAGAGGACTAAGATCAGTAGAAGAAGAGGACTAAGATCAGTAGGAGAAGAGGAGTAAGATCATTAGGAGAAGAGGAGTACGATCAGTAGGAGAAGAGGACTAAGATCAGTAGAAGAAGAGGACTAAGATCAGTAGGAGAAGAGGAGTACGATCAGTAGGAGAAGAGGACATAGATCAGTAGGAGAAGAGGACAAAGATCATTAGGAGAAGAGGAGTACGATCAGTAGGAGAAGAGGACTAAGATCATTAGGAGAAGAGGACTAAGATCATTAGGAGAAGAGGAGTACGATCAGTAGGAGAAGAGGACTAAGATCAGTAGGAGAAGAGGAGTACGATCAGTAGGAGAAGAGGAGTAAGATCATTAGGAGAAGAGGAGTACGATCAGTAGGAGAAGAGGACTAAGATCATTAGGAGAAGAGGAGTACGATCAGTAGGAGAAGAGGACTAAGATCAGTAGGAGAAGAGGAGTACGATCAGTAGGAAAAGAGGACTAAGATCAGTAGGAGAAGAGGACTAAGATCATTAGGAGAAGAGGAGTACGATCAGTAGGAAAAGAGGACTAAGATCAGTAGGAGAAGAGGACTAAGATCATTAGGAGAAGAGGACTAAGATCATTAGGAGAAGAGGAGTACGATCAGTAGGAGAAGAGGACTAAGATCAGTAGGAGAAGAGGAGTAAGATCATTAGGAGAAGAGGACTAAGATCATTAGGAGAAGAGGAGTACGATCAGTAGGAGAAGAGGACTAAGATCAGTAGGAGAAGAGGAGTAAGATCAGTAGGAGAAGAGGACTAAGATCAGTAGGAGAAGAGGAGTAAGATCATTAGGAGAAGAGGACTAAGATCATTAGGAGAAGAGGACTAAGATCATTAGGAGAAGAGGACTAAGATCAGTAGGAGAAGAGGACTAAGATCAGTAGGAGAAGAGGAGTAAGATCATTAGGAGAAGAGGACTAAGATCATTAGGAGAAGAGGAGTACGATCAGTAGGAGAAGAGGACTAAGATCAGTAGGAAAAGAGGAGAAAGATCAGTAGGAGAAGAGGACTAAGATCAGTAGGAGAAGAGGAGTAAGATCATTAGGAGAAGAGGACTAAGATCATTAGGAGAAGAGGAGTACGATCAGTAGGAGAAGAGGAGTAAGATCATTAGGAGAAGAGGACTAAGATCATTAGGAGAAGAGGAGTACGATCAGTAGGAGAAGAGGACTAAGATCAGTAGGAGAAGAGGAGTAAGATCATTAGGAGAAGAGGACTAAGATCATTAGGAGAAGAGGAGTACGATCAGTAGGAGAAGAGGACTAAGATCAGTAGGAGAAGAGGACTAAGATCATTAGGAGAAGAGGAGTACGATCAGTAGGAGAAGAGGACTAAGATCAGTAGGAGAAGAGGAGTAAGATCATTAGGAGAAGGGGACTAAGATCATTAGGAGAAGAGGAGTACGATCAGTAGGAGAAGAGGACTAAGATCAGTAGGAGAAGAGGACTAAGATCATTAGGAGAAGAGGAGTACGATCAGTAGGAGAAGAGGACTAAGATCAGTAGGAGAAGAGGAGTAAGATCAGTAGGAGAAGAGGACTAAGATCAGTAGGAGAAGAGGACTAAGATCATTAGAAAAAGAGGACTAAGATCATTAGGAGAAGAGGACTAAGATCATTAGGAGAAGAGGACTAAGATCATTAGGAGAAGAGGACTAAGATCATTAGGAGAAGAAGAGTACGATCAGTAGGAGAAGAGGACTAAGATCAGTAGGAGAAGAGGACTAAGATCATTAGGAGAAGAGGAGTACGATCAGTAGGAGAAGAGGACTAAGATCAGTAGAAGAAGAGGACTAAGATCAGTAGGAGAAGAGGAGTAAGATCATTAGGAGAAGAGGAGTACGATCAGTAGGAGAAGAGGACTAAGATCAGTAGAAGAAGAGGACTAAGATCAGTAGGAGAAGAGGAGTAAGATCATTAGGAGAAGAGGAGTACGATCAGTAGGAGAAGAGGACTAAGATCAGTAGGAGAAGAGGAGTAAGATCATTAGGAGAAGAGGAGTACGATCAGTAGGAGAAGAGGACTAAGATCAGTAGAAGAAGAGGACTAAGATCAGTAGGAGAAGAGGAGTAAGATCATTAGGAGAAGAGGAGTACCATCAGTAGGAGAAGAGGACTAAGATCAGTAGGAGAAGAGGACTAAGATCATTAGGAGAAGAGGATTAAGATCAGTAGGAGAAGAGGAGTACGATCAGTAGGAGAAGAGGACTAAGATCATTAGGAGAAGAGGAGTACGATCAGTAGGAGAAGAGGACTAAGATCAGTAGGAGAAGAGGACTAAGATCATTAGGAGAAGAGGAGTACGATCAGTAGGAGAAGAGGACTAAGATCAGTAGGAGAAGAGGGGTAAGATCATTAGGAGAAGAGGAGTACGATCAGTATGAGAAGAGGACTAAGATCATTAGGAGAAGAGGACTAAGATCATTAGGAGAAGAGGACTAAGATCATTAGGAGAAGAGGACTAAGATCAGTAGGAGAAGAGGACTAAGATCAGTAGGAGAAGAGGAGTAAGATCATTAGGAGAAGAGGACTAAGATCATTAGGAGAAGAGGAGTACGATCAGTAGGAGAAGAGGACTAAGATCAGTAGGAGAAGAGGAGAAAGATCAGTAGGAGAAGAGGACTAAGATCAGTAGGAGAAGAGGAGTAAGATCATTAGGAGAAGAGGACTAAGATCATTAGGAGAAGAGGAGTACGATCAGTAGGAGAAGAGGACTAAGATCAGTAGGAGAAGAGGACTAAGATCAGTAGGAGAAGAGGACTAAGATCAGTAGGAGAAGAGGACTAAGATCAGTAGGAGAAGAGGAGTAAGATCATTAGGAGAAGAGGACTAAGATCATTAGGAGAAGAGGAGTACGATCAGTAGGAGAAGAGGATTAAGATCAGTAGGAGAAGAGGAGTAAGATCATTAGGAGAAGAGGACTAAGATCATTAGGAGAAGAGGAGTACGATCAGTAGGAGAAGAGGACTAAGATCAGTAGGAGAAGAGGACTAAGATCATTAGGAGAAGAGGAGTACGATCAGTAGGAGAAGAGGACTAAGATCAGTAGGAGAAGAGGAGTAAGATCATTAGGAGAAGGGGACTAAGATCATTAGGAGAAGAGGAGTACGATCAGTAGGAGAAGAGGACTAAGATCAGTAGGAGAAGAGGACTAAGATCATTAGGAGAAGAGGAGTACGATCAGTAGGAGAAGAGGACTAAGATCAGTAGAAGAAGAGGACTAAGATCAGTAGGAGAAGAGGAGTAAGATCATTAGGAGAAGAGGAGTACGATCAGTAGGAGAAGAGGACTAAGATCAGTAGGAGAAGAGGAGTAAGATCATTAGGAGAAGAGGAGTACGATCAGTAGGAGAAGAGGACTAAGATCAGTAGAAGAAGAGGACTAAGATCAGTAGGAGAAGAGGAGTAAGATCATTAGGAGAAGAGGAGTACGATCAGTAGGAGAAGAGGACTAAGATCAGTAGGAGAAGAGGACTAAGATCATTAGGAGAAGAGGATTAAGATCAGTAGGAGAAGAGGAGTACGATCAGTAGGAGAAGAGGACTAAGATCATTAGGAGAAGAGGAGTACGATCAGTAGGAGAAGAGGACTAAGATCAGTAGGAGAAGAGGACTAAGATCATTAGGAGAAGAGGAGTACGATCAGTAGGAGAAGAGGACTAAGATCAGTAGGAGAAGAGGAGTAAGATCATTAGGAGAAGAGGAGTACGATCAGTATGAGAAGAGGACTAAGATCAGTAGGAGAAGAGGAGTAACATCATTAGGAGAAGAGGACTAAGATCATTAGGAGAAGAGGAGTACGATCAGTAGGAGAAGAGGACTAAGATCAGTAGGAGAAGAGGACTAAGATCATTAGGAGAAGAGGACTAAGATCATTAGGAGAAGAGGAGTACGATCAGTAAGAGAAGAGGACTAAGATCATTAGGAGAAGAGGAGTAAGATCATTAGGAGAAGAGGATTAAGATCATTAGGAGAAGAGGAGTACGATCAGTAGGAGAAGAGGACTAAGATCAGTAGGAGAAGAGGAGTAAGATTATTAGGAGAAGAGGACTAAGATCATTAGGAGAAGAGGAGTACGATCAGTAGGAGAAGAGGACTAAGATCAGTAGGAGAAGAGGAGTAAGATCAGTAGGAGAAGAGGACTAAGATCAGTAGGAGAAGAGGATTAAGATCATTAGGAGAAGAGGAGTAAGATCATTAGGAGAAGAGGATTAAGATCATTAGGAGAAGAGGAGTAAGATCAGTAGGAGAAGAGGACTAAGATCAGTAGGAGAAGAGGAGCAAGATCATTAGGAGAAGAGGACTAAGATCATTAGGAGAAGAGGAGTAAGATCAGTAGGAGAAGAGGACTAAGATCATTAGGAGAAGAGGATTAAGATCATTAGGAGAAGAGGAGTACGATCAGTAGGAGAAGAGGACTAAGATCAGTAGGAGAAGAGGACTAAGATCAGTAGGAGAAGAGGATTAAGATCATTAGGAGAAGAGGACTAAGATCAGTAGGAGAAGAGGATGAAGATCATTAGGAGAAGAGGAGTAAGATCATTAGGAGAAGAGGATTAAGATCATTAGGAGAAGAGGAGTACGATCAGTAGGAGAAGAGGACTAAGATCAGTAGGAGAAGAGGACTAAGATCATTAGGAGAAAAGGACTAAGATCATTAGCAGAAGAGGAGTACGATCAGTAGGAGAAGAGGACTAAGATCATTAGGAGAAGAGGAGTAAGATCATTAGGAGAAGAGGATTAAGATCATTAGGAGAAGAGGAGTACGATCAGTAGGAGAAGAGGACTAAGATCATTAGGAGAAGAGGAGTAAGATTATTAGGAGAAGAGGACTAAGATCATTAGGAGAAGAGGAGTACGATCAGTAGGAGAAGAGGACTAAGATCAGTAGGAGAAGAGGAGTAAGATCAGTAGGAGAAGAGGACTAAGATCAGTAGGAGAAGAGGATTAAGATCATTAGGAGAAGAGGAGTAAGATCATTAGGAGAAGAGGATTAAGATCATTAGGAGAAGAGGAGTACGATCATTAGGAGAAGAGGATTTAGATCATTAGGAGAAGAGGAGTAAGATCAGTAGGAGAAGAGGACTAAGATCAGTAGGAGAAGAGGACTAAGATCATTAGGAGAAGAGGACTAAGATCATTAGGAGAAGAGGAGTAAGATCAGTAGGAGAAGAGGACTAAGATCATTAGGAGAAGAGGATTAAGATCAGTAGGAGAAGAGGACTAAGATCATTAGGAGAAGAGGATTAAGATCATTAGGAGAAGAGGAGTACGATCAGTAGGAGAAGAGGATTAAGATCAGTAGGAGAAGAGGACTAAGATCAGTAGGAGAAGAGGATTAAGATCATTAGGAGAAGAGGACTAAGATCAGTAGGAGAAGAGGATTAAGATCATTAGGAGAAGAGGAGTAAGATCATTAGGAGAAGAGGATTAAGATCATTAGGAGAAGAGGAGTACGATCAGTAGGAAAAGAGGACTAAGATCAGTAGGAGAAGAGGACTAAGATCAATAGGAGAAGAGGACTAAGATCATTAGGAGAAGAGGAGTACGATCAGTAGGAGAAGAGGACTAAGATCATTAGGAGAAGAGGAGTAAGATCATTAGGAGAAGAGGATTAAGATCATTAGGAGAAGAGGAGTACGATCAGTAGGAGAAGAGGACTAAGATCATTAGGAGAAGAGGAGTAAGATTATTAGGAGAAGAGGACTAAGATCATTAGGAGAAGAGGAGTACGATCAGTAGGAGAAGAGGACTAAGATCAGTAGGAGAAGAGGAGTAAGATCAGTAGGAGAAGAGGACTAAGATCAGTAGGAGAAGAGGAGTAAGATCATTAGGAGAAGAGGACTAAGATCATTAGGAGAGGAGGAGTACGATCAGTAGGAGAAGAGGACTAAGATCATTAGGAGAAGAGGATTAAGATCATTGGGAGAAGAGGATTAAGATCAGTAGGAGAAGAGGACTAAGATCATTAGGAGAAGAGGATTAAGATCATTGGGAGAAGAGGATTAAGATCAGTAGGAGAAGAGGAGTAAGATCATTAGGAGAAGAGGACTAAGATCATTAGGAGAAGAGGAGTACGATCAGTAGGAGAAGAGGACTAAGATCAATAGGAGAAGAGGAGTAAGATCATTAGGAGAAGAGGACTAAGATCATTAGGAGAAGAGGAGTACGATCAGTTGGAGAAGAGGACTAAGATCAGTAGGAGAAGAGGACTAAGATCAGTAGGAGAAGAGGAGTAAGATCATTAGGAGAAGAGGACTAAGATCATTAGGAGAGGAGGAGTACGATCAGTAGGAGAAGAGGACTAAGATCAGTAGGAGAAGAGGAGTAAGATCATTAGGAGAAGAGGACTAAGATCATTAGGAGAAGAGGAGTACGATCAGTAGGAGAAGAGGACTAAGATCAGTAGGAGAAGAGGACTAAGATCATTAGGAGAAGAGGAGTACGATCAGTAGGAGAAGAGGACTAAGATCAGTAGGAGAAGAGGAGTAAGATCAGTAGGAGAAGAGGACTAAGATCAGTAGGAGAAGAGGACTAAGATCATTAGAAAAAGAGGACTAAGATCATTAGGAGAAGAGGACTAAGATCATTAGGAGAAGAGGACTAAGATCATTAGGAGAAGAGGACTAAGATCATTAGGAGAAGAAGAGTACGATCAGTAGGAGAAGAGGACTAAGATCAGTAGGAGAAGAGGACTAAGATCATTAGGAGAAGAGGAGTACGATCAGTAGGAGAAGAGGACTAAGATCAGTAGAAGAAGATAAGATCAGTAGGAGAAGAGGAGTACGATCAGTAGGAGAAGAGGACTAAGATCATTAGGAGAAGAGGAGTACGATTAGTAGGAGAAGAGGACTAAGATCAGTAGGAGAAGAGGACTAAGATCATTAGGAGAAGAGGAGTAAGATCAGTAGGAGAAGAGGACTAAGATCAGTAGGAGAAGAGGAGTAAGATCATTAGGAGAAGAGGACTAAGATCATTAGGAGAAGAGGAGTACGATCAGTAGGAGAAGAGGACTAAGATCAGTAGGAGGAGAGGACTAAGATCATTAGGAGAAGAGGACTAAGATCATTAGGAGAAGAGGAGTACGATCAGTAGGAGAAGAGGAGTACGATCAGTAGGAGAAGAGGACTAAGATTAGTAGGAGAAGAGGAGTAAGATCAGTAGGAGAAGAGGACTAAGATCATTAGGAGAAGAGGAGTACGATCAGTAGGAGAAGAGGACTAAGATCATTAGGAGAAGAGGAGTACGATCAGTAGGAGAAGAGGATTAAGATCATTAGGAGAAGAGGACTAAGATCAGTAGGAGAAGAGGAGTAAGATCATTAGGAGAAGAGGACTAAGATCATTAGGAGAAGATGAGTACGATCAGTAGGAGAAGAGGACTAAGATCAGTAGGAGAAGAGGACTAAGATCATTAGGAGAAGAGGACTAAGATCATTAGGAGAAGAGGAGTACGATCAGTAGGAGAAGAGGACTAAGATCATTAGGAGAAGAGGACTAAGATCATTAGGAGAAGAGGAGTACGATCAGTAGGAGAAGAGGACTAAGATCAGTAGGAGAAGAGGAGTAAGATCAGTAGGAGAAGAGGACTAAGATCATTAGGAGAAGAGGAGTACGATCAGTAGGAGAAGAGGACTAAGATCAGTAGGAGAAGAGGACTAAGATCATTAGGAGAAGAGGACTAAGATCAGTAGGAGAAGAGGACTAAGATCATTAGGAGAAGAGGAGTACGATCAGTAGGAGAAGAGGACTAAGATCAGTAGGAGAAGAGGACTAAGATCATTAGGAGAAGAGGAGTACGATCAGTAGGAGAAGAGGACTAAGATCATTAGGAGAAGAGGAGTACGATCAGTAGGAGAAGAGGACTAAGATCATTAGGAGAAGAGGAGTACGATCAGTAGGAGAAGAGGACTAAGATCAGTAGGAGAAGAGGACTAAGATCATTAGGAGAAGAGGAGTACGATCAGTAGGAGAAGAGGACTAAGATCAGTAGGAGAAGAGGAGTAAGATCATTAGGAGAAGAGGAGTACGATCAGTAGGAGAAGAGGACTAAGATCATTAGGAGAAGAGGAGTACGATCAGTAGGAGAAGAGGACTAAGATCAGTAGGAGAAGAGGACTAAGATCATTAGGAGAAGAGGAGTACGATCAGTAGGAGAAGAGGACTAAGATCAGTAGGAGAAGAGGACTAAGATCATTAGGAGAAGAGGAGTAAGATCATTAGGAGAAGAGGAGTACGATCAGTAGGAGAAGAGGACTAAGATCAGTAGGAGAAGAGGACTAAGATCATTAGGAGAAGAGGAGTACGATCAGTAGGAGAAGAGGACTAAGATCAGTAGGAGAAGAGGACTAAGATCATTAGGAGAAGAGGAGTACGATCAGTAGGAGAAGAGGACTAAGATCATTAGGAGAAGAGGAGTACGATCAGTAGGAGAAGAGGAGTACGATCAGTAGGAGAAGAGGAGTAAGATCAGTAGGAGAAGAGGATTAAGATCATTAGGAGAAGAGGACTAAGATCATTAGGAGAAGAGGAGTACGATCAGTAGGAGAAGAGGACTAAGATCATTAGGAGAAGAGGAGTACGATCAGTAGGAGAAGAGGACTAAGATCATTTGGAGAAGAGGACTAAGATCATTAGGAGAAGAGGAGTACGATCAGTAGGAGAAGAGGACTAAGATCATTAGGAGAAGAGGACTAAGATCAGTAGGAGAAGAGGACTAAGATCATTAGGAGAAGAGGACTAAGATCAGTAGAAGAAGAGGAGTAAGATCATTAGGAGAAGAGGAGTAAGATCAGTAGGAGAAGAGGAGTAAGATCAGTAGGAGAAGAGGAGTAAGATCATTAGGAGTATACTAGGACTAAGATCAGTAGGAGAAGAGGACTAAGATCATTAGGAGAAGAGGACTAAGATCAGTAGGAGAAGAGGACTAAGATCAGTAGGAGAAGAGGAGTAAGATCATTAGGAGAAGAGGAGTAAGATCAGTAGGAGAAGAGGAGTAAGATCAGTAGGAGAAGAGGACTAAGATCAGTAGGAGAAGAGGACTAAGATCAGTAGGAGAAGAGGAGTAAGATCATTAGGAGAAGAGGAGTAAGATCAGTAGGAGAAGAGGACTAAGATCAGTAGGAGAAGAGGAGTAAGATCATTAGGAGAAGAGGACTAAGATCAGTAGGAGAAGAGGACTAACATTAGTAGGAGAAGAGGACTAAGATCAGTAGGAGAAGAGGACTAAGATCAGTAGAAGAAGAGGACTAAGATCAGTAGGAGAAGAGGACTAAGATCATTAGGAGAAGAGGACTAAGATCAGTAGGAGAAGAGGACTAAGATCAGTAGGAGAAGAGGACTAAGATCATTAGGAGAAGAGCACTAAGATCATTAGGAGAAGAGCACTAAGATCAGTAGGAGAAGAGGACTAAGATCATTAGGAGAAGAGGACTAAGATCAGTAGGAGAAGTGGACTAAGATCAGTAGGAGAAGAGGACTAAGATTATTAGGAGAAGAGGACTAAGATCAGTAGGAGAAGAGGACTAAGATCATTAGGAGAAGAGGACTAAGATCAGTAGGAGAAGAGGACTAACATCAGTAGGAGAAGAGGACTAAGATCATTAGGAGAAGAGGACAAAGATCAGTAGGAGAAGAGGACTAAGATCAATAGGAGAAGAGGACTAAGATCAGTAGGAGAAGAGGACTAAGATCAGTAGGAGAAGAGGACTAAGATCAATAGGAGAAGAGGACTAAGATCATTAGGAGAAGAGGACTAAGATCAGTAGGAGGGGGCAAAGAACATTAGAAGAAGAGGGCCAAGATCATTCGAAAAAAAGGGCCAAGATCATTGGGATGTATGCTATCCCTAGAGTTGTTTTCTTAAACCAGTTTTTACATTTGATAAAGAAATAGATCTGTTTATTCGCTTGGCTTGATTGAACAAAAGAACCAAGTTAGCCAGAAAACTAAGCCTTTGTCTTGCTTCTTTAAATAATGGAAGATAGTAGGCAGAATAGCATTGATTAATAGCCAGAATAGCAGTTAGAATCATTCAATGGCAGTGAATGTAAAGCAATCCACCCACGAACAGTTCATCCTTTCCTTAAGATTTTATTTCCTTTGATCAACAAGGTTATTCACTACACGAGACGAAATGAAGCTGTTTTCTCTCTCTTCAATCATTTACTAGGTGCGTGACGGTAATCAAATAATAAAAGGAAAACTTAGATAATGGTATCGTCCATAAAATACAAGACTCACCATGATTTGGCTGAAAGGTCCCATTTTCATGATATTTTGAAATTGTTCATACATGTCACGAATCGTAAAGACTCCTAGCAAAAATAAATCATACATCTCATCAAAACCTCAAATCCATTAAAACGCCTAAAAAGTACCACTAAACATGAATAAGAACAACCACTAAACATGAAAAAAAATACCCCTAAACATGAAGGATAAATACCACCAAATATGAAGAACAAATACCACTAAACATGAAGGAAGAATACCACTAAACATGAAGGAGAAATACCACTAGATATGAAGCAAAAATACCACTAAACCTGAAAGAAGAATACCAATAAACATCAAGAAAGAATACCACCAAACATGAAGGAAGAATGCCACTAAACATGAAGGAGAAATACCACTTAATATGAAGAAAAAATACCACTAAATATGAAGCAAGAATACCACTAAGCATGAAGGAAGAATACCAATAAATATGAAGAAAGAATGCCACCAAACATGAAGGAGAAATACCAGTAGATATGAAAGAAGAATAACACTAAACATGAAGGAAGAATACAAATAAACATGAAGAAAGAATACCAATTAACATGAAGGAAGAATGCCACTAAACATGAAGGAAGAATGCAACTCAACATGAAGGAAGAATACCACTAAACATGAAGGAAGAATACCACTAAACATGAAGGAAGAACACCACTAAACATGAAGGAAGAATACCACTAAACATGAAGGAGAAATACCACTAAACATGAAGGACAAATACCACTAAACATGAAGGAAGAATACCACTTAACATGAAGGAGAAATACCACTAAACATGAAGGAAGAATACCACTTAACATGAAGGAGAAATACCACTAAACATGAAGAAAGAAAACAAATAAACATGAAGGAAGAATACCACTAAACATGAAGAAAGAAAACAAATAAACATGAAGGAACAATATCGCTAAATATGAAGGAAGAATACCAATAAATATTAAGGAGAAATACCACTAAACATGAAGGAAGAATACCACTAAACATGAAGGATAAATACCACTAAATATGAAGATGAAATACCACTAAACATGAAGGATAAATACCACTAAATATGAAGAAGAAATATCACTAAACATGAAGAAAAAATACCACTGAACATGAAGGAAAAATACCGCTAAATATGAAGGAAGAACACCACTAAACATGAAGGAGAAATACCACTAAACATGAAGGAAGAATACCACTAGAAATGAAAGAGAAATACCACTAAACATGAAGGAAGAATACCACTAAATATGAAGGAGAAATACCACTAAACATGAAGGAAGAATACCACTAAATATGAAGGAGAAATACCACTAAACATGAAGAAGAAACACCACTAAACATGAAGAAAATATACCACTTGACATAAAGAAGAAGTATCACTAAAGATGAAGAAAAAATACCACTTAATGCGAAGAGGAAATACAAGATAAAGTAGAAATACCACTTAATAACGAATCTTCCGGGCAGCCCTTAAAGGATACGTTCTTTGAACACTTCGTATAGATCGGGTAAAAGGCAAAAGTTACCTTGCTTCAGCTTCCCGATAAGTTCTTCGTTTTCATCAAGTTTAAGTTCGTTGACCTTGTCTATCAATCCCTCCAGATCTCCCATTCCTGGCAGAAAATTAACAAGTCATTTTTTGGCTTTTCAGAAATGAGTACACCCACTTGTTAAGTAAAGTTTCGTATACTCGGTATTGCTTCTCAATAGAAATGATAAGGAATTAGGCCTTCACGACGATAACGATTGGAAGCTGATTCATCAATTTGCACGTTTGTGATAGAAGATTCGATATCGTTCTGAATTATCGTCCTAAGGCGATGGGAAATAATTAACGTTCTTGGTAGATTGGCCTTTTCTTGAAAAAATGTTCAAAAAATTACGTGTAATTCGAGCTTTCCTGTTTCAAAAAAATGTTCATGTCCCTTGAGTATGACTTCCTATACAACCAGCTCTATCTAATTCAAACTTTCCATGATTTGATAATTTTCAAGATCCCCCAGAGGGTTAGAATTAGACAGAGTTGACTGTAACCATCCCTAAAAACAAGCCAATCCGAAGTTTGCGTCGAAACTGCTTTCTACATAAAACCATCAAGCTAAGGTGTCATGTATCACATATCGTGATCTTGAGAATGCAAATAACTCAATTAACATAATGATGATGATTAAACTGACCTAGCAGCTTGCTGACAAACGGTTGCGTCTTGAAAGGCTCAAAGTCATCTATATGTTCACCAGTTCCAATGAATATGATAGGACTCTTGGTAGCAGCAACTCTGCAATCAAAAGTGCGCAACTCAATTCAGATGACTCATAATTTTAGTACGTAAGGAATTTGGAGTGAGTTTGAAATTGAGTCATATACAGCACACTTAATAGAGCACTACATCATCTAATTGCCAATCCGCTTTATACCTACGAGTGGTTTATACTTATACTTGTAGGTCTGTACTAATTTTCTTGATAATCTAGATGATCAACCGAGACAATTAGTTTAGTTTAGGAGGTTATGAGGGTTTAGGAGGTAATACCTATTTCAGAATGCAGATTGCGTGCAAGTATTGTTAAACACGACCGCATAACCCATTGGAAATGTGACCTTCGTTCCTGGAGTCCCATGAATACTTACATTCGCTACGCTTGTGTTACGTCTTTCCTCTATAATTCTGGAGGAGGAACCGGTCGAAATGAGAGGGAAGACCAGGTTTATAATGCTCCAATTAGTCTACCAACTCAGTGGGCCCTTAATGTTTTGTGCGTAAACAAATACATTACGAAAATATGAAGCGTATTTGCCTATCAACTATCAGAAATCAACTCAGTCATCAGATCGAAGAAGGTTCAATTGGACCCACGAATAAATGAGCAGTGAAATGAAAGGCCGAGAGAATCTCAAACAAACTCTACTCACGCACTGAGTGCTCCACCGCCTCGAGCATGACCATCGAGTTTAGTTACTATCACAGACGCGACATCAACTTTCTCTTTAAAAGCACGAGCCTAAAAAACAGAAAACTTTGCTTCACTCAACGACATTTTAGAAAGACAACCTCTTTCTAGGTACAACAAATTGTGATATGGTTCACGCCTGATGCTTAGGGTCGATCTTTTATTTCCTTGAGAAGTAAAAAATATCAACAATAATCATTATAAGGACGAGAATGGAACAATGGAAAAGCATCATCAATGCCTTGCTATCTTAAGCATGCAGCAGCACATGACGTACACACTTCCAAAGGCATAAAGACAACATCGGAAACATGCAACAATGTGCCACCCTGTTAAATCAGTTGGACTATACTGCTCGATCGATAATACGTAAATTGAACAATAATTCTAAAGACAAGGAGCTTAATTGAAATTTCTGAATTTCTAGCTGAGAGTTTTCATGAAAGGGTAACTGAAGGTTCATTTTAATCAAGTGATACAACAATTGGAAGGAAGCTTGTTTTGAAATATCCAAACATCAATGTAGAAATGTTATTAGTAAATATTTCTTTACCCAAAAGAGAGAGAGGTTTAGGCAAGGTTAAGAGTGTTTTAAGTGCTAAACATGAAAATTGTAAAAGGTTAAAATTATTTTGATTTTCCATTGAAATTAACCATATGATGTTGCTGTCATGGGATATTATCCAAAAGACGATTGATGTCCTTGAATTGAACGAACTAGAAAAGAGACTATGAGCAAGTAACTACTTCGACCCTTCCATTTCCATTAGTGGCGAATACTTGGCCTATTTTTGCTTACCTGTGCCTCGCATGCCTGACCAATTGATGCGTCCATGACAAATATAACATTATCGGGATTCTGCAAAAGAAAATTGGAATTATTAAAGGAGAGCCTGAACTTCATGAATTAAGATTCATAACTGAGTTTTGTAACAGATGTAGATCGGGACTCTTTCCCATTGGCTGTCTTTGGCAAGCACAGCAAAGTCCGTGTAAGATCTATTGGAGGTTATTCATTTCATGTGTGCTGCAGCGAACCTTATAATACAACAATCTTGCTGGCACGATTACACAAGTGGTTTGACTACAAATATCTAGGTTAAGATAACTCAGATTGACAACAAGCTATTCATCTAATTGAAATTGAGCTACACTAGATGTTTATTAGGTTTCATTTCACAAGGTTGCGTGCATAAAAATTACAGAGTAAACTTACAACTGTGTTGGAAACTTGCAACATCTCTTCAAACAACGATTCTTCTTGTTTATGTCGGCCACTAAAGAAAAACAATCAATTTTCTTGCTGGCTCAGATAATAGGATAGTGAATTAGGCATTTTGTGTTAACCGAATTAAAAATGTTCAAACAAGGTCTCAATCATAGTAAAGAAGCATTTGCAGAAAAAAACATCAAATGTTTGATTCGACAAAACTACTTTCTAAAACTTTTATACCCTAAACCGAATTCTACGCGGAGGAGGCCCCCTATAACCAAACTTATGTTTAAACGTTTGGAGTCTGGAGAAATCTATGTCAAAACCATAAATCTCCTGTCCTCTGAGTCAGGGTGCGTTGTTCATTGTATGAAGAAAGCTTTAGAAAGATCAACGCATACCTGGTATCAACTATGATGATCTCGAAGTTTTCTTTCTTGAACTTTTCGACTCCTTCTTGAGCTATAACAACCGGATCTAGCTCAGTATAGCTACAAAGAAATAGCAAGTATCAATCAAGTTTGAACACACGCATTCAAAATCGTCATTCAATATCACATTACAGTAATTCTAAAATTAAGTCTGAAATTTTGGTTCTGAAATACCATCTATATCTACATCTAAACAAGTGAGGTATAAGAAGAGAAGACCACACAACAGAGAGAACTCAATAACTGAATTACACATGCATATGAGAAAGTGGGATCTAGTTTGGCTGTCTCAAACTTTCAGTTGAATATGAAATATCATCTACATTTAAACAAGCGAAGTATAAGAGAAGACCACACAGAAGAGAAAACTCACTACCTGAATCACACATGCATTCGATAAAGTGGGATCTAGTTTGGCTGTCTCAAACAGTCAGTTGGATATGAAACATAAGACAAACCTGCCGTAAAATGGGATTCTTGCTTTTGTGGCATTCTGTTTCAATTGGTCAAAGGCTCCTGTTACGAAAAGAAGGACGATTTTAAACTTGATTTTACATTTGATCTGCTGGTAATAAGTAAATACCTGCGGTCCAGAGCATAGGAACCAACAGACTGATGTCACCGAAAGAATATTTTCAGCCTTATTCCCAGCTTAGAAAATAGGCACCAATCGAGCAGTTTTCCTGAATTTAAGAATCCTGAATGGTTTCAATGGATGGGTTCAATAACAAAGATAGCTAGCTTTCAATGGAAGACAATGTAGCAGGAGATGTTGGCAAGCGAGAAAATATATCCTGTTTTAACTTTGGCTAATGCTTCTCTGATTATCGGTACTGCCAAAATCTTAAAGTGAAATCTGATACTGCCAATCAACTGGGTAAGTTATTGGTAATAGAAGATTAGAAGCAGGGTCATTTTTTCAGCAAGATCCTTACCTACAGAACAAAGGAAATTTCCTTTTCTTGGATACGATTTTTTAAAAGTTCAATACCAGTTTCTTTAATACTGTCAATATAGATAGACTTGAATCTAGTTTGCTAAAGAGTTTATGATTTTCCGACAATTTTTCATATTGCATGAAATGGTACGTTGAAGTATTCTTATGTATAATACGAGGCGTGCTACCCCTTCCTATTAAAGACCTATTTAAAAAAGTTGTAAACATCTTTCTACTGTGGCATACAAGCTTGTTGTCTAAAATGTTTAATTCTATAATTTTCGATCAATTTTACTACATCTATATTGGCAAAACGCAACAAACATTATCAAAACTAAGGAAATTTCAGTTTGTAAAGTATATCTTACTACTTACCAGCCCTGAACGTATCTGCACAAATAAGGCATGTTTTCCAACCTTTCTTCTGATAATAATAGGACAGCTGAAAATACAGACATGGTCAATAGTTATGCCTAACCATCTTAAATATCAACTTACGGACTGAAAAGAGTTGCAGTGTTTTAATCAGTCCTTAACGTTCAAACGATAATGAGGCAATCATCAAATGATTAAAAACGACATGAAATGCGAAACAAATCTTCAAAACTACAATCATATTTCTACCAGAGCAAGAGCTACATTGAATGAATATATGGTTGAGGAACCGAGTATACAAGTAAGTTTATATTTAAGGTGCTAGCCTGCGAAAGGCTAAAGGTAACGTCCCATCTAAAGTACAGTGTAGTGAGTTGCTTGGCAAACACCTCGAAGGTCACTCATCGTGATTTTGACGTCAATCTACCAAGCTTAACATAGTTGCAACTTCAATAAGAAATCTTTCAATTGGTGAGATTGATGAGGAATTGGTTGACCGTTCAAATAGAATGCTCTGGTACTCAGCTAGAAGAATGGTTGAGGGGCCAACTCAAAGGTCATGGGGTCAGGTTTTACCCCCTCGTCTTCATTTTCACAAGTTCTTTCGACTGACTTTCCAAGTCCATCTTCTTCAAACAACCAGTTTTTGTAATTACAAATAAAATGGAGGTTTGATTTAGCAACCCATGTTTGTGTGAGCCTGGCCTTCTCCATAATATGAAACACACGCAAAGAAACTAGTCAAAGGAGCCTAGTACCATGAAGTTGTTTCAAATTATACAAATTTCAGATTTTCGATCCGAAAAATTCCTTGAAAAAAAGAAGCAACAAAATATCATAGAGCATTGCATTTCTTATAACTCAATTCCATATCACAATCTACTGCATTTCTAATAGCTCCATTCCATATCATAGACAATTCTATTTCTAATAGCTCAATTCCATATCATATACCATTGCATTTCTCATGTAACATATTTCATCTTGCCAATGGTTCAAGTTTATGGTGAGATATTTTCCGACATAAACAATTCCAGTGAAGAGTCTTGCTTTATTTGTATGTTGTTTATTTGGCTTTTTTTTGTATTTATAAAACTATCTCTATAACGATTGCATTGTCAACGCCGCATCACAGTGCTTGATAAACGAACGTATTATATTTATAATAATAACTGATGATATTATTGATAATAGTCTGTCTGATGATTGCGTAAGCATGAAACTTTAAGTAACAGAGAGCCAGTCTCCTTTCTTGTTTCTATTCTATTCATAAAACTATTACATTCGTTATTTTATATGCAAGTTTTTTCAATTGGTACAGATAAGGTTAAACTACACAAACTAAGGGGGAGTAGGCAAACTTATTAATAAAAAGGCATGGTTACATGTACACTTGGAAATTATGGATAATTTGGTTACCTTCGTACAAGTGGTAGTTTTTCCACTTCCTTGTAGTCCAACAAACATAATGACATTATTCTTCCCTTTAGTGGGCTGCCAAGCTTTCACTGCAGGGTCAACAAGCTAAAAGAAAGAACAGTCAAAAATCACAGAAGAGAAGCGTGTGTAAATAGATATAAGGGAACTCTCTCTATCATTCAAAATCTATGCTACTTCGGTATAGCGACAAGAATGCCGAGTGGTTAGATCACTCGACTCTTATTCAAAGGGTTTCAGGATCGAAACCACCTTCAGACTTGTCAGATAAAGTGTGGTGAGAGAATTTGCCACATCTGTGTAATTCCAGGCAAAAGGAATCATGAGGTGTGGTCACATCGAGAGAAAGGACCAGGCTCACACTGCTCAGTTAGTCTTCCTATACAGTGGGCCCTTGTGCTTTGTACATATAGCAATACCTTGCGAAAATAGTAACTGTATTTGCCAATCAACTATCAACTCCACATTGTAGCAAAAAAAATCGGAAACATAGCGAAACATAATAGCTAAAACATTCTGTCTGACACCCATAGTAATATGGCAGAAAGGGAACAAATACAAAAACCTGTGATTGTTGAAAAACTAATGGTAACAAATAAAGATGAAATGCAAATATCTTTCATTGATAAAAGCTAAATTTTATGACAATAAAGTGATTCAAAAGAAAATCAGTGAGCTATTGCAAAGAGTAACATCTACTAAAGCTTTTCGTCTGACACTCATCAAATCAAAGCAGCGTATACACCAAATAGAGTACAAATAAAACCTAGCCGTTAAACAAACCAGGGTTGATTGAAATTGGTCGATCAGAAAGTTGGTGAAAGATTGGTAAGTGAGAAACAACCAGTCCTCAGCGGAATTCCTGTGAGATGAGCAATTCATCATTAACAGGACAGCCTTAGTGGGAGAACAAACTCTTTCTGTCTTAAACTATATGATATCTATGGTTCTGACATAGACAGACTTCAGATATTTCTTTTTGGCCTTTTAACCTTGCGCACTGATAATGCAAAAACACATTTTGAGCACATTCAAGGCAGTCAAGTAACTGCAGTTCTATGGCAGCAGAGTCATGTTTTAGTATCTTGAATACGCTAATGGTGCAAGATTGGAAATGGAATCACCTAGGATTATAATTATTAAGATCACATTACCTTGCATAATTCTTGAAAGACTGTGTGCTGAATTACTCTTCGTTTATTTATACCAGCAGCCATCTCTTCAAAGTTTGCAGCAACTCTAGGAATTTAAAGGGAAATTAATTTCATTTTGAATGTTCATTGCAAAACATTATAAAGCTGAGGCTTTTGGTTTGTGTGGAAACTACCAAGAGCCCACTGATTAGGAAGACTAACCTGGCAGTGAGACCCTGGTCCTCCCTCTTGATGTGATCACACCTTGTGATTCCAATTGCCTTTTAGCCTGGAATGACAGAGAGCTGGCAAATTCTCTCCTCACACATTATGCGTGTCAGGTCTGAAGGTGGTTTTGAACCCTGGACCCTTTAAACAAGGGTCAAGTGACCAAACCACTTTGCCATTCCATCTTTGAAACTGCCACTCATCAGAGGAGTATGTCAAAAAGAAAACAAAAATATATCCTAACAAATTATATATTAAGGAGGAAAGAGTCAAGAGAATAACTCAACATCTCGACAAGCCTGTTTCGTGGTTTCCCACTCATCAGGAGACGTATAGATAAATATATTCCTATTTATATCGTCTTATTTATACGCTGGAAATAATTGAGAATGTAAATACACAAGGCTTTGTTCTATTGTCCATAAAATTTGAGTTCGGTTCTATTCTTCTTATGTGTGATGTAATTACGTAAGTTTATTCCCGGTGGTAAAATGTTATCGGCTACGTGCTAATTAATAAGGCTTTGTTACGGTGGCGGCAAGCGGATACAAGTTCATTTCTTTTATTCAGAGAGGCTAGGTGGGGTCGGCAGATAATAAAAAATTTTTCTTTGATACATAGGTTGCATCGTTTGCTTGAGCTATTGTAGGATCAGCATGATGAAAGAATTTTCCATGAGATGGTGTAATCAATGTCTCTGTCTTTGAGCGTCCAAATGTATTTACTTAGTTCCGTTGAGTGTTATCCTAAGTTATCCTAACAAATTATCAAAACCAAAGAGTGTTTTGAATGTTAAATACATAGGTAAATATAATCAAGCTTAAAAAAGGGTTTGAACATATCAAAACATAAAATTGGGTTATTGAGACCTTTCCATACAGTAAATTGTAAATAGGAAGCGTCTCTTGTTAATCCCGAGTAGCCGAGTGCGCTGATCTCACAAACAAATGAGTCATGTAGTCTGAGTATGCACATGATTTATCTTTAAATCCAAAAAGTTTAGGGGGCATAAAGTGGTTTAACAAGCCCTAAGACTGTTATATTTTCCATAAGGTTCATAGACACTTAAATCTGGAGTAACAAACCCATGGCTCAAGTGGGAAACAAAATATGCTTACTTGATATTTTCTCTCAGCCTCTTGACAAGCTGTACATTAACATCAGCTTCCAATAAGGCAGAGCATATCTCTTTCAGCATTGCATTCAGAACCTATCAAAGATAAGTATACATTTAACTCTGTTATCATTTTCATCACAATAATTAGTACGGCCAACTGGTAGACATTAAGAAGCCTAAGCAAACAATAAGGATTAAAACTTTTAACTGAAGTTAACAAGGAAGTGAAGGCCTAATTCTGCTCTCTCTAACCATTGAGTTGCAAAAATTAGGGCCTCCTCTACAATTGTTCATGGGGGGAAAATGGACTCTAGTCTTGTGGTCCGGCTTAAACCATTTCCGTAGTTTTGCTCTGAGAACAAACCGAAGAACAGGATATTGCAGATGCATCCACTTCATAGCTTATTTGGTAGAACAGCAGTTTTAAACAACAACCATTGACCATATGTGTGGTTAAAAAATTGCCTGATATAGTGGTCTAAATTTTTCAAATTTTCAAATGTCCTTCTTATAACTCCCATTCTATTGTTTTTCATTGACACTGCCTTTGGTCCGTATGGGACAAATAGGGAGCCAACCAGTGAAATCTGGAGAGTTGGAAGGACTGGCAGACTTGGCTTTTGAGACTAATAAATAACCAAGGGTAAAAACAAAATGGTGAAGGTGTTATAAAAAAACTTGCGTTCTGGCTGCATTCCTCTCATCAACAATTCGGATCTTGCAGATGCCCATTCTATTTACAATCATTTTGTTCCATTTCTTGCACATTCTTAAATAAGGTGACTATCTTAAATGTCGGTTGAACTTAAGTAGTAAGCTTTGTCCATCAAAATAGCCAGACACATCGTAAACATAGCAAAACAAACACATTGATTACTTAAGCTTTTCCTCTGACACTCAACAGAGTAATACCTCCGAAAGAGAAAGAAACAGTAACCTAACTGATTTATTTACCCAGATCCATGTGTTTGTTTCAATGACAACGTACTATGTTTCCGATATTTCTGGCTATTTGTCCATCAGATATCTGATCCATATCAAAAGGAGATAATGGTGTAGATTTTCCTTGGGAAAGAATGCTTGAAGTCAGATTATTGATGGGAGGGATGCTGTCCCTATTATAGCTATTTATAAAAATAACAACTTAAGGCCTACCTCTTCATTGATAACAGTTGCATTGCTTAAGGATCGCAGCGCTGATGTGATTTTCCTTCCAAGATCTGCAAGCACCATGATTACAGCTCCAAATTGTCTCCAAAAATTAGTGACCCTTTGGTTCAGTAATATGGGTTTAGGCCCAACACATGTGAACAACAAACAACGCTTTGTATTTTCCTCTTCTCTCGTTGTTATTCAATTCAAAAAATATTCTTCATTTAACTTTTGTGTCTTAACTGTAACAGTATCAAAGCTGAATATTGTGAAAAACTGTAGGAATGTTTTCTGAATTATGTGATCAATTTGTTTCAATTTCAAGTGTTGAATGTCTTCGTCTAGTGCTACGTCACTCTCCAGAGCTTCTCGCCATTTTTTTCCCTCATACATTCAGTTAACAATAATTAGGATGCATCAAAACAATCTTTAGAAAGCCTCTTTCTGAAACTAATTTTAGCCCCATTAAAACCACCTAAACCCCATCCCTTACCCTTGTTTTTGATTAATGAAATCCCTAAACTAAGCCTGTACCATACCTTAAACCCTACCCTCTCCCCTATTTGAGCCCTACGCCTTCCAATTGACCCAAAAAACCATAACGATGCCTCGTTATTTTGATGCATCCGAACAATTTCTAGCCTAAATACTTTCGGTAATGTTGTTGTTGTTGTTTTGTTTTCTAGTGAATGTGATTCTGAAAGTTGATGTAAAGTTTAAACTTTAATAAACAAGCGTTTTAAGAATGGCGGATACCTCTGAATCAAGACTTCCTTCCGTTGCCAATATTCGCGATTTGAAACCTGGTGCTAAAAATCTACATCTTGTATTTATCGTCTTAGATATAGGTAAGCACAATCAACGAGGGAGAGGTAAAGACAAGCAAGAGCGAGATCTGTTTCATCTCACTAAGATGCTGTAGCCGAGCTAGGCCACTGAATTGAAAAGGTCCCATGCCTTAGACCCTCTGGCACAGGGACGTAGCCAGAGGGGGAGCTGGGGGAGCCGCGGCTCCCCCCCCTTTGAAGAAAAGTCTATACATATTGTGTGTTGTTATCAATTTTTATGGGTTATTATCCACAAGTGAATGCTCAAAGTGCTCAACGGCTCCCCCCCTTTCAGAGCTTCTGGCTACGCCCCTGCTCTGGCAGGTCTTTGGAAAATTGAAATTGAAAATTAGGCTAAACACAGATAATAAGCGCCCTTACATCGAATATGGGCCCCCCATTTAGGTTCTGATTCACATACATCGACTGTAAAATTGGATTTTTACACTTAATCATCATTTTCATCTTCATTCACAGAATCATTCAATAGATAATCATATTTCTTGATTTCAAACACTAAGAAATTGTCAATTACCCAGGGTGGAATCCATGTAAAGGCCATGCCAAATATTATGCCAAGGAACAATAGAAAAACACGTAAACTAATGTTTTAGTCTAACTCCAAGCCGCATATCTCTGGTGTAAGCTACATTCATTCAAGAGACATTTTTTAGAAAACTATGAATCTTTACACAAGTTTCTATCGAACCCTGGCCAACTAACTCCATCACAGCTAAAGATCAACTGTTTTATATCAGGTAAACCCACAAAGACAAAAGACGGCCATGAAGTTCGCTCATGCAAAGTTGCTGACAGAACAGCATCAGTGAATGCTTCAATTTGGGATGACTTTGGTTCCCATCTTCAGCCAGGGGATATCATCCGATTTTGCAAAGGGTAACTTCTCCAACCTTCCTTTGATAATCTTTGAATTAGAAAATGGGTTGATTTTATTCTCAAGTTCTGAAGAGGTTACTTGTCAGAAAAGATATGGTATATAATGGAAAAATGTTGATAACAGGATTATAATTTCCTTTTACAACTTTCTTTTCAGGTATGCACAAGTATGGAAGAATCAGCTGACAATATACACGGGCAGGGCTGGATTTCTTGAGAAAATTGGAGAGTAAGTTCAGTCACTATATGTGAATTTGGCCTGCTTCTAGGGCTACTATGCAATTGACGACAGATGTGGATTGGTTTCACGCAGTACCACTCTCCTGTGCTTAAAGCAGGGTTAGAGCACTGGTGTTCCTGATTCTCTTGCAATTTGATTTGTCTTGTATCTGTGTTTTTATGAGGTATTTCCTCATACTAGACATTCAAGTTCAACAGGACATTTTTGACACATATCTTCAGTTCCAGGCACAATAAATTTCTTGACCCCCCTTACTAAAGGCAAATTTAAAAAAAAACACATCTCAAATGATGTTATATATCTGCAGTGAAGGATATCCTCATTATAACTGACCTCATTGTCTTATTATTTGGTTTTCGTACAATTAATGTTGATTGATTTAATATTTCAGGTTTTGTATGGTTTTCTCAGAATTGCCGAATATGAGTGAGCCCAATCCAGACTTTATCAACTTAGCAAAACAGGTAAGTCATATTAACAAACAGGGGGCTCTTTTTCTCTTTCAGCGTAATCAATCAGCTAAAGTTTAATAAAGTGCAATTCACAACAGACTTAGAATTATGGTAATCATATTTCGTATAATTATCAATGGCATCATATGAGCATCTGACATTTTGTAAAGAAATTAGCAATTTCAAGTTGAAAGACAGCCATATTGACAGGCAGTTATGAAAAGGCTTGAGACATCTCCACTACCTAATTGTTTCCTTTGCCACACATAACCAAATCTCATAGTAGATACGACAGAGCACATGGTAATTCAATTTCATTTCTTTTCCAGAGCTTAGGAGAAAAATCTCTTGCAACTCCAGACGTGCCAAACCACCCTGTTCAACTAGGCCAATCAAACACCGTTTCAAGTGAACAGTTTCAGTCGTCTTTGCAGCCTTCTATCGCTGCCAGCAACTCAGGACCTCACGCAGCAAGCATTCCATCTGTTACCGGCAGTCAACGCTATCACCCCTATCAACGTGAAAACAGCAGCGGTTCTTCAGCAAAGAACGAGGTCAGAGTAGATCCGCGACTGGCACGAAAAGGTCCCCCAAATGGAGGCAAAGAAAAGCCAAAAGACCCTCGCATGGCACAGATGGCGTCAGCTGTTCCACCACCACCAAGAATTTCCGCATCTAGTAATCAAGTAAATACTAATCGAGACCCAAGGCAGAGGCGGTGATGTTATTTCAGGTTTAATAAGAATACTAAAGAGACATTTTTCTTGGCAGTGACAATTCATAGCCAGCCAGTTAGCCACTTTCCTGAATTGATGTAATTATAAAGATTCAGGAAAAGGAGCCCTTTTAGAAAATTTCTTGAACAGAAATTCCTAAAATATCCATCCCCTTGCAAAATTATACAAAGTAGCTGTGGTAAACAAAGAAATAACAGAAATTTCACTGATTTATCGACAATTATTTGATCATTTTCATTTAGCTATCTCTCAGGGCAATTATTTTCTTACATTTTGTAGTGATATACTAGTGCAACTTCTAAACAAATATTCAAGAGGGTGTAACAGACATTCTGACCCATGTGAATCAGTGTTTGAAAAAATCCAAACTTGCCTTTTGGTGCAATGAAATTCAGCTGGTAGGAACTGCCTTTTTAAGTCCCTGCATTTGCAATGGTGTAATTCCACTTGAATCCTTGTTTCTCTTCAAAGAACAGATATTATCAAGGTGGAAAGCCCAATCATAATGTCAACACAGCACTGTTGTTTCCTTCACCACATACATTTTGAAGTCAGTTACCATTGGCAGAAAATGAATCTTTCAGAGCCTTTCCCAACTCTTGTTGCTCAATGATTTTCTCCCTGCCGCAGTCACCTTTATCACTAATTTTGAGCTTCTGAACCACAGACTTTCTTCTAACATTTGGTAATAAATACAGATTGATAGGGCAGCCATGAAGCAAAACAGCTGCTGCTGTAATATTCTCTCTCGACCCTGCAAGTAATGCCGCATGTGTTAATCTCTCCACTAATGCTCTGGCCAAAAAACAGGCTTTGCTCTCTTTATATATCGTGCGGTCTCTTTTCAACCATACTTCGTCATTTTTAGTCTCATCAATTGATGTACCAGTTTCGTTAAATCTCTGTCCTTTCCTCAATGACTCTGCAGATTCAGTGTTGGGGTTTTCAGACAGAGATAAATTCTGATTATCGATATCTGCAGCTCCTACTACTGGTGTAGATTCTTCCAGCACTGTAGCTAGATGGCCTGGATAAGTAGGAGCAGCTGCAAGATTGTGGAAATGTTGCCTCAAATTCTCAACTTCTGATGTATCAGGCATGATATCTTCCAACAGAAACATGACTTCCTCATCACTAAACACCTCCCAGACTCCAGCAGAGAACAAAATAAGGAACTGATCCTCAGGCTTGACTGCAGTGACGCTGATTTTGGGCTTGCAAATAACAGAAGATTTCAAATTTGGATCTCCATGATTTCCAAGTCCTCTAGTACTTGAAACTAGGCCATTGACCAATGCAGATTTACTACCAACGGATACAGAGCCATTTGAATCTTTAATACGTTCTCTCTCTCTCTTGTTTCTCAACACATGATCTCCAACAACACTCACTGCATCCCCGTCACCTTTCACTAGCAATGCTCTTACGTTGCCAACATTCCCGACATACAGAGTTTCTTTTTCAATATAGCAGATCGTAGCTGAGGCTCCACTCCATCGGTGCTTTGATGTTTCGGACTCACCATGTAGCAAAAAGTTGTCCATTTTACGAAAAGAGTTTTTCATAGCCTGCTTAATGAATTCTTCTCTCCTTTCTTGTCCCTCTGCTGTTTCATATGTCTCTGACTCCTCAAAAAGGGCTATTTCTTCAATGAGAAAATCATAGAAATTCTTTTTGCATTTCTCGGCTGCTGTTGGGCCATTGTAGCCATCAAAAACACCAAAAAAACCACAATTGAGGTCATCCATACTTTCTTCCTTGTATGCATACCTAGGTAAAAGAAAATACAAATAAATTGTCTGCCACTACGTGATGTTTTATCACTCCTGAAAATATAGTAGGCATTGTCATTTCCTGGAGAAATTTTTTCACTGGTCAGTTTTACTGATCACTGCATCTCCACATCATCCACTAGCTGCCTCATGGCTTAAAATCATTTCACGGTAATGACCATGTGATATCATGTGTAAGATTTTCTCCTTGCAAAGTAGCAGACTTCTCAACTACCGTGCACCCAAGAATTATTTTCTATTGTCTTATCTTATTGTAATGTTGTCAAACTTGCATATACAAGTGTCACACTCTTTGGTTTGGGGTACACGTTTTTTTTATAAGAAACAGGTTTATAAGAAACCTAGTACTAGTGCCCCAAGAATTTAAGAAACTTTTAGAACTACATAAATATCTTTAAGAAACTCCGGAAAAAAAAAGAGGAAAGTAATATGTCAACAATACATTTTTGCTTCATTTAAGTTTGCTACACGATTTTATTTAGAGGGACACAGGATGTTGAGTCTACTTGTATTAGTAGGTGGGTTTCCGATATAAAATTGCAAAATTTGATGTTAAATGCGTATCTAAAAATAAGAAACTTTAAGAAACTTTTAGTACTAGAAACTGGTGAAAAATTAAGAAACTTTTAGTACTAGGACCCAAGCTAGGTTTCTTAAAAAAAAACGTGTATTATAGTCAATGTATCAAGGTAGAGCTATTCTTCTTCTTTCAACAACAAAAATTGTTTTTCATTACCTATCCTCATTTTCAACCCTCCAAGTATCATTTTGACACTGGCACACTCCAAAAGCCAGACCAGATGCCTGAAGCTTTTCAGAATAACCAGATATATGAAATGATTCACGAGCAGTTGGTCCACTACTTTTGACTTGCATTTCCTGGTACCCCTCCGTGGTTAAGTCTTTCTTTAAAAACTCAAACGCCCAGTCAATCTTTTGCATTATTTTTGCCGGGATCGGATTCGCAGAGTCTGCTTTACCAATCGCATCGTTAATTATTTGTCTTCGCTTTTTCAGAAGTTGTTTTAAACTTTTGGCCTTCGTGTCCACAGTACACCTGAACAGTTTCATTGCTCGGTGCAACTCACGATGTTTCTGGAGGTTTCTGATGGGAATGTAATTCTCGCATTTTGCACATGGTATCGATAAGTGTTCATCTATGTGGCTGAAAGGAAGCTGTGACTGCAACACACTTTCCATGGCCCTGATCGTCTTCTTATTTTTAGGTGGTTGCCTTTGCACTTTCCCAGTCTAGCACTTCACAGGTTTCAAAAATCAAAATGCAAAATAAACAAACAATGGAATGGTTTCCACGTCGGCCTCCTTTGCGAGCTAAAAAGCGTGAGAGTGAGACTGGTGGCAGTTGAGTCAGTTGATGATAGATACTAATGCATAAAAAGACCTTCTGTTAACCAGCTAAAAACCGGACCATGATAAACAAGAAACACCAAATAACGCCATTCTTTCAATGGATAACCATAGAAATAGCGGAGTAACAGAAAGCAACGAAGAAGTTGAGATTTTTGCAAGTAGAACTAAAACGAGCCCGTTATTTGGACGAACTGGAAAGAAATGAGAGCAGGCAAGTCCTGCTGAAGCTGAATATGGTTAAAGCTAAGAGTAACCATAAAAATGCTCATAATGAATGAGATATCATGTCATGCAACTACTACCAAGTAGATGAAACAACAGAGCATTACCTAGAGTGCAAAAAATACAGAGCAATAACAGGATTCAAATTAGAAAAGAATGTGATAAAAAACAACAAATGACAAAACTGAGCCAAGCAGCAAAACTTATAACTTGGATAGAGGAATGCATCAAGGTTTAAGCCGAAATAATGATATTTAAAGAACTAACATCGATTCAAGTTTGCACGCCATAATGACTGTGCTCAGTAACTTAACTGAAGAGGACTGTGTGAAAAACCGTAGGAAAAGAAACCGCAATAACGAGCACTTTTCTAACCCTAACCTAACCAAGTAGTCCACAGCCAAATAACCAATTGCCAAATTGACACCCAAATGACTGTGACCAATAGCCCAATGTAAAGCCAAACAGCCAAACAGCCAAGAAGCCAAATATCTCTAACCCTAGGCCTAACCTTGACCCTAACGCCTATCGCAGCCCTTCTTAGCCCCTGGCCCAAGTGGCGTAGATTGGAAATTTGTTTGGAGGGGCAAGGATGCAAATTTTCCGACAAAAAAGTTGTTCTTCGATCACTAATAAACGTACCTCCGACACAGGAAAGCAAATTCAAAAAATCCTCATAATTCTAAAGCATTTTTAAGTATTTCCATTTCAAATCAATGAAAACAACACTTAGAATTTGTGTTCGAGTTGAGTTGTATGCAAAGTTTGAAAGGAAAATTTGAAATAACATTATTATCATTACACCCATACCTCTAGTATAAATTAATCTTTATCTTCCGACATGATAAGAATTTTTCCGATAAACTGGCTATTTGGATGGACAGGGGGATTTTCTGTCCCTCTTGACTCCCCTTTGAGCAAGAAACACGACTGCCTGACCCCTATAACTGATCTAAAGCTAACCCTGAAACCCCAAAACTAATTTCCCTAAAACTTGTTGGTATTCCACCTCGTTCCGGTGTTTAGCAGCATTGCAAAGGTTCCTACCAGCACTAGTATCTATCTCTGTCTGGCCAGTAAAGTCGGAGCAGGAGCAAAGATGGCAGCGCGCTCCGCGGCTTCCCGTGGCAAAGTAATGAAATCTCAATGTATTTCCTCAATGTTCAGATGTGGAGGTAGCTATAAATCATGTTTGCATCTTATCTAATATCATGCTAGTAATAACAACTCCAATTGAACTGGTTCTTTCATAGGAAAGTGGGATGTCAGACGGTTGCGAGTCAAATCTTAATAATTTGCAACAACTAGTATTAATTTAACAATTAGTAGGCCAGCTTAGGGAAAGCATTGTAAAAGAAAGAAGAGATAAAGAACATTTCAGCCAGAGTACAAAGAAATATCGAATAATGTTTTCACACTGGCAGTTAAACCAACTGAAATTAAACCAGGTTTATAAATGGAAGTCTCTGATAGGTCAATTTAATAATTTGATTGATTACACTCTTTTCAAGAAAAATTTTATAAGAATACGAGCCTCAAATTTGCCAAAAGTTAAGAGAAACCTAAGAACAAGCTGAAGCTTAACATTTCTAGATCAACATGTAATGATAAGAAATAAACCATGAGACTAAGAAATAAATATATAACATGCAAATTGGTGACGCCCTTGAGTCTTAGACAGAACAGGAAAGTAAACAAATATTTGACAATTCAACACAAATGACAGCATAACAGGCTTAGCATTATAAAAGTAAGAATGGTTAAAGAACATTTCAGCTTGAAAATGGAAGAAAATTTAAGAACAGCCAGCTTCACTGGTTCTCATATAAAAAAGAGTGTAGCTGAAAAGGAACCTATAGTAAACAAAGCTGGGTTAATCATCCATGTGAAGGCATTGTTGGTGATGCAAGTGCTAAAAAATGTTTTAAAATGATTCAAACGTAAGAAATGAAGTGAAAATTTCTGGAGAGTGAATGTCTAACAGGAATGAGACCTGTAGTATGGCAAGTCCATTTTACTGCCAAAAGGCAAGCATAGGTTGTTGTGATACTTAAACCCATTTAAGATTTTTAAGTTGATTTATTTGCAACTTTTCTTCATCAAACTCGGCTTCCATTCAGGGAAATTGTTTGCAAATTTGGTATGAAAAATTTGGACAATGCACTAAATTGTTTGGACATGGAAGCAAGTAATCAAGAAAGCGGATTTATTTGTTGATGCAGGTTTGGTACATAGCAGCTGACAGCTGATGTGAACTTGCAACAATGGTTTGCAGAAAGGTGTATCTTTTAAATTGTCAGAGTTTACAACTTTGTTTCAGGTGCAATCGGGCTTCACACTACAAATCCAAGTGCCTGCCAAAAAACAGCAAATCTTTGGATGACCCAAACCACCACCTCAACAGCCAATTTAGCAAGCAAACTTCAAAACGAGCTTATATTATCACCACCAGTGTCAACCAATGGCAGATCTAGTCCTCAAGAAAATAATGTTGACTGCAATGCCACAGTTATAGGTGCAGGTATGGTTTAGTTATAACAGTAATTAATTTTCAGTTTGACTTTATGTTTTGCTATTATAATATCCTTCTTTTTCCATTCATATTTGATTTTATTTATGAGTTTTTGTCAAGAAATATCATAATCTGATTAGCTGATATTGATCTGCTTTGGATAATAAAAAGTTTTTTAGGTTTCACTTAAATTTATTTCTGACATTCTATTGGGATATTGATTGTAAGACCAACGGCTCATAGTAGTTGAAATATATATCTATTTTTCTTGGGAGTTCTGTTACGCCCAATTCTCTTCATTTTTATCCTATTCAGGTATGTTCAAGAATAACTTGCCAGAAGGAAAGTCTTCAGTGAACTGTGAGCTGCCTGGATTTCTATACAAAATGTTTGATGAGCTTGTTGTTGATGACAAGGAGACAAAAGAAGAAGTCCAACTTAGCAGCGTTTTAAAGAAGCGTCGCAAGAAGATGAATAAACACAAATATAAAAAACGTATTCACCGAGATAAAGCAAAAATCAACTCCATCAAGTATTTCCGGCTACGTAGGAAAAGGAAGAAGCAAGCTTTTATTAAACGTAGAATGATGAGAAACATTAAACGTAATCTTGAGGATTTTCCAAATTCTGACTACACCAAAAGATCTTATGTTGTATTTCGCCTTAAAAACTGGTGAACGTAGAGAGTTTCATTGTGAATGTTTCAGTTCATAATTAGTCTTTGTTCATTATTTAAAAAATGTGTGAATTCCTTCATTGATTGTAAATTTAATAAGATATCTTTCTTGGCGGGCAAGCCTATACCTTCAATTTATTACTGAAAGTTTTGGATATGGTAGATTAAGCTCTGATTAGGTCTGGGTTTTGCTCAAGTATTTGCACATTGACACTCAACTCAAGATTTAGAGCTCTAGTTTTTCTTGGCTCTAACCTAAAGATGGCAATAAGAGAAGTCTCCATTTATTCTCCTCCTGCGTGTATGAAAAAGCAATTACTGCAGGAAACCTGGCTGATATTCAATGGACATCTTTCATTAGCTGCTGTCTTTTCAGCTTTCCATAATTTGTATCCGCCTCAACTCTATATCTAAATGTGGTGGGAAAATTTGTTTACTTCACAAATGCCAGCCTCAAAAATCATTTAGTCTTGATAAATTTGATTCCTAACGCTCAACAAAGCCAAACAGCACAGTACAACACAGTTCAAGAAGTATCCTGCAGAACAATTGGCAACAAAACTCAACAACATCTTCCATGCATACCGTACGTAGGCTGAAGGCTGTTGTGGAAAGAAGTTTACATTGTATCGCTTTCATGCATGTGAAAATAACAGCTAATAACATAGACAACTCTAGAGATACACAACATCCCTCTTACAGTCTTTGCCATAAAATCTCTTCCTCTCTGGCTTCCAATAAAGTGAAGCACTAGCTATAATCTATTACAAGCATACCGCTTTCTGCAACGCAGCAAAATCACTGTCAATTAGTCCTCTTTTGCCATGTTTCCTAAAACCAATTTTGAGCCCCAATCTTTCCATGCTATACGTAACATGCAGCCAATTCTTGTGGAAGAGGTAGTGGAAATTGTGCTTTGGAACATAAAATACAGGAAGTAGAACAATTTTCCCTGGTGTTTACCCTATTTTTAAACAAATGTTGAGAGGCCACTTTTCTATTAAATTAAATTGTGTGTCAAGTCTTGCCCAGTCCATCAGAGGCTACAAAGCTAAGACGACAAAGTCAACCTGAACCTGATTTATTACAATCAAATAAATCAAGATATCCAATCATTGTGTTTAAATATATAGACAGTAGTGATAAATAAACTTAACTTACATAGACAAAACTTGTACGCCAAAATTAGCTTTCAAAATTGATTTTCTTTGAATCGGCTATCTGGATTTGAAAATGGTATTTTGGAATAAGATTCATGCAATTCATGCTGAAGAAAACTACAACTTCAATGCGTCTTATGGGAAATGCATTTATACAAAAGCAAGAAATTTCTTTCTCGCTAAGAATCATGAATTAAGGAAATGTCGATGCAGTTGCCATAAAGACTTTGATACCCTTTTTAATTGAACATTTAAAACGGCTTGAAATATCCAGGTATTCATTTGTTTTTGTTCCTATGCTTACTCACTCATCAACATTTGCTCATGAAATAATTTTCAGTGAATCGGCTTCATCAAAAAAAAATTTTTGTGTTTTTGAGTTTTCAATATTGTCTCAAATAGAAGATAAACTGAATTCATTCTATCAACCATACCAGGTTTTCCATAACGATATTTCTGTGGTGGCAGTCCCAATGCATTGTTAGTAACTCGATGCTGTTTTCGCAACTCAGACATGTACGATCCAACAGTGCTGTTATATTTCGATGCTTGGATCAGAAGCCATGCCAAGGGCATAGAGTCGTTTCTCTTGTTTCATCTTTGGTTCCGATGTCTTAGTATGCCAGACAAGAACCTACAAAAACAAATAAATATTAATTCCTTTCTCTTATTTCAAATTATTTAGATCTAATAATGAAGCATGAGATGAAATAATACTTCTACGACCAGGAACACATTTATGTCAGCTGATAAACATGCATGGTTTTGAATAGTGAAGATAAGAGTCAGCTTATGCCTATAGGCCAGACCTACAAGCTTGCCACAGCTGACTTAGCCGGCCTTACTCTAGTGGATGCCTATTATCTCAAATATGGAAACCTCCTGAAGTACACATCCGAAAATTGATTCAAAAAATTAGTGCCAGGGTAAGCCACTGAGAGTAATAGAAAATATATATATACCTAAATATAGGAAGGTTTCTGTTTCCTTCTCTTTCTGACGTATTACTCTGTTGAGTGTCAGACAAAAAGCCTAAGTAATCCATTTGTTCGTTTCGCTATTTTTCCGATATTTCTGGCATACTGAAGCTCTGTACTATCCAAAGACCAATCATAAAATTAATCATCTTGTATAAAAAAGGACTGCCTGATTTGATATTGCCAGTTTCTTATATGTGGGGACTCACTGTTAGTGACCCATTCCCTCTTACGTATTCCATTGCAAAGATCATCTATATTGATAATAAGATTGAGCTGGTGATTATGAAAATATCCTTGACACTTTAAGTTATACAAGCACTAACCGTTCTGCAGTTGTCTGCCTTTGGCTCCATCCCATCTTTTGTCAAATCCAGTGACTGGAGAAAGTCAGTCTCCAGATACCCCCGTCTAGATTCTGGGTTTATATATGCGTTAGGATGCTCCAGGATCACTTTCAAATTCACAGCAAACGCTGCCATATCTAAGGGAAACTCACGGCTCGGCTGCCAAGCAGTAAAAAATGCAATTACTTTTCCATGTACGCAGATTGGTCCTTCCCATCTTAAACCACCAACTAATGCAACGGGCCAAACTGAAACTTTTTTCGTGTCTCTCATCTACAAAGAAAGTTTCTTTAAATTCACAAATAGAATGAGGTGCATGAAAATCCACAAAAAGTGCCCAAGAAGCTAAAATAGCATCAAGCAAATTTCAGGTTGTGTGGCAAGGAGACATAATTACAATCCCTTTTCTCACTGCACTAGCTGTGTAGAGGCATGATATCTAATTACATATTTTTTTAATTTTAGCAGTTAATTGCTCTTGACCACCAGCAGAGTATAACGATACTTAGTCTGCCAAAGTTTGCAAGTTGCTAAACACAACAGCGAGTGAGGCAATAACTCAACTCAGAGGACAAATTTGGTCTCTAGATAACTTATTAACTTTTTCAACTGCAACACTTATGTGAAAACAAGAAATCAACTAGGGAGAAACACATATTCACATAAGTCTGCATAAAAAGAAGTAGCCAAAATATTTTGCCCCTCCGCAAAAAACCAGATAAATGACTAATAGTTATACATTGATAGTAATAGTTTCAAAAACAATTTTTACCTCTTTAAAAAGGTCCAGGTCATAAGTATTATCATCATCAGCAAAATAGACAACCCCTCTCTTGTCTTTGATGTTCTCTCTGATCCACTTCAGCCCCAGATTCCGTTGATCAACACCTCTATGCTTTTTCCAATGAGGGTCATTCTCCTTCTTTGCAAGCTTACTTTGTGTTTTGACATTAAGGTGGGTGTAATTCAAGTTTTTCTTTTTTAACAAATTTGTTACTAGTTTGGTCTTGGTTGTTGAGTCTTCAACTAAAATCCAGTGAAAATTTGGTATATGCATAAATGTCTGAGAGAGTCTTGTTAAATCGGCCTTTTGTGTGTAGCGTTTGTATGTTGGTGTGATTGCGTAAATTGGGGGAAGACTCTCTGGTGTTGCTTGCTCAATTGTTGTACTTTGCAAATGTTTCACTCTGTCTGCTAATCTGTTCTGGCGTTGCAATAGACTTTCCAGGTATTTGGCATGGCTAGTGGTATCTGATGAAAAAATGTGAATAGATATTAAAAGATTCAACAATACATGAAATATCCAGGAAAACACTAGACCATACTATCTGGTTTGATTAAGATACCCCAAGCAACTCAAATAAAAAACATATCCTAACAGCAGTAACATTATTAAGATTCTGCTGTGTTTAAGATCCAGTCTGCAGAGTATGGCAACAGCACGCGCGAGTCAATTTGGCAGCAGCTGTAAGTGCACGCCAAAAATTAGGCCTTGCACGCGCAAATATGCATAGAACGAAGGTTTTTGTGGGGTTTTCAGGTGTTTTCAGACATTTTTAGGGGAAATACTTGGCCTAAACTCCTACTTGCACGCGGTGCGCGCCGAAAATTTCGCCCTGCACGCGCGAGATCTCGTCGAGTTCTGCCATGCTCTGCAGACTGGTTTAAGATTGTTTAAATACTAAAATTACTGAATATTGCCACCATTTTGATTGTATCCCTGTGATTCTCTAGATTTCTCAAATCTGATATGAGATCCGAACAATCTCGATAACAGTGCACTGCTATACGTTAGTATGTGGGCTGTGCACTAGTAAGTCCTAACTGCGGAGTATGGTACTTACCCAGCTAAACAGTTAGAACAGTAAGGATAGAATAATAGAAAGTCACACCACAGCCATGATCTTGTGGGCAAGGGACATGGTAAGTAAGTTGGAGTATGTTAGAGATTTTTACACCAAGCCCTAATTTTCAGCCTTACAAACTCACCATTTTCACATCCAGTTAAAAACCAGAATAGGAAAAGAGAGAACAATCCAATTGCTGACAATACCATCCACCATTTTGGATTCATCATCCCTGATGATAATCTGCCAAGGCAATTTAGAAACATGCTATATCATCGAGTAGGGATGAGTTATCACATCTTCTTCAATCTAGGCCTTCTAGCGTGCTAGAGGAAGGCTGTAGTGAGAGTTGTATACGATGGAATACTCTCAATCGCGAGAAATGGCCTTGCTGGTCGACAGGTCATTTTCAGTTTGTCATTCTTTCCAAGCTTCAAAGATCAAAATCACTTTCCTTACTTTTCATTGAAGTGAATTAAACTGAACCCTAGGCAACAGGGAATCAAGAGGACGAATTATTAAATTCGACAACACTGCAGCAGTGCCACATCGCAAAAGTTCACATGGGCAAATATTACCAAGGCAAAGCATATGGAACAACTAACGTAGGATCACAGTTTGGCCTCTTCGGGGAAAAACTTTCTAAGTTATCTAATACATTTTCTGGTGCTACTATGCTCTATCATTGCTCCATAATTGCTATTATGGCAAAATTTTGGTCCTTGACTGCATTAAAACCCGTTTTGGAAAAATCTGTTTTGCTTTTTTTTTCGTTTTCTGATGGAACTTTGTGTATTTGCTGGTGCTATCCCAAATAATAACAGTACCTATCTAAAAGAAGTGATAGATTTAAAGGGAATATAGAAAAGTAAAATGCGGGCGTGTGCCAAGTTAAATGAATGTATTCAAATCAACATAACGCCCGAGAATTGATTCTAAGGCGAAAGAAACAATTTTACATCGAGGTTGATTAATTTATTCAAAAAACACACTTTCATACAATTCGCTAGGTCTACAGTTAGACTTGACATAAGGAATATGCCCCTAAGCAACGTAAGGAATAGCAGAATAGCGTCTCTCCTACCTATAGTCAAACAGTCGTCGTTAGTTTTCGTATCTATGTGTTGCTAAGGGGCATACTCCCATAAAGATTAGTTTGAAATGAGATTAGTCATCTTCTGTAGAATCTTTCTTTGGCCCCGTTTCATGTAATAAACCAACTCCCCGTGTCCCCAACTTACTAACTTCCTTTTCTGCATGAAAATTTAAAAAACATCAACGAACGAACTTAAATACATATCACCAAAGACAATGGGCAAGTCGGGAAGTTGGTTTATTACAGATACTTCAAATCGACAATATTTAATGTAGATATGATTAAGTTAGTAATCATAAAATAATTTCATTCTTAAAGTTAGAACTAAGCTCTTTGTGTGGAAGGACAATCGAATTAAGAACAATAAGGCCACTTGCAATTACCACGTTGCCACCTAAAAGAGATGAATGAAATGTCCGTGAAAAATAAATAATCCCAAGATTTATCAAATCTTACTCTAACTTTTTTTCTGACCCAGACTCATTCTTATATTCTGGAAGTTATGACTCGTGTCTATGAAAAATTATTAACCCTTACCCTAAACCTAATCCAGCCACAAGTACGAATTTGAAACCCGTTGATAGCAATCCGAAGGGCCTTTATATATTTCCCTAACTTGTATTCATTCTCTTATCCATTCTAACAAAGCATGATATTTAGCAAAGCTAGGGAACCCTCCTTTGACCAAATAAGGAAACAGAATCAGCCCCAGATAAGCAGGCAACAAAGACTTACCTAGTATAGTAATTGACGGAATCAGTTTTCCGTCAGACCGAAATAACGACTCGTTTGGTACCAAGGCGTGAGGGAAGTCTGCACTTGGCTCTTGCGGCGTTCCTTCTATTCTTGACCATGCTCCGATCAGACAGCGCCATCCGATGATGCTGAACAGAACACAGCTATGGGCCTACGATTCGACAATAACAATAAATAGCAGTGAAAATCACACGAGCATTGTTATTGGTTAAGATTGTTTGGAAATTTAGAAAATTATCACTAGGCATGGTTTGGTATATTAATCCGTTTGTGAAGGATTGTAAATATTGTGACATGAGTTTAAAATCAGTGTGTATGATTGATAGATATCAGCTTCAGCGCACACCGTCATTTCACAATATTTAATCACAATAGCTTGCACATAATCATCTATCCCCCTGAAACATGATCAATAACCATATCAATGATAAAACTTTAAGCCAGACATTCCTTGATTCGAGGGCATTTGGCTCAGTTTTACAAAGTCACCAGCAGAAAGTCAAATTTTGCTTGGAAGATTCAATCGAGAGTAATCGAAGCACACAATAAAAGAATGATAGAATAGAGTGACAAAATTGGAATTGAATTGAATTGTTGAACTTACACCGATTTCTGCTCCATCCAACACAATCGACTGCCGGACTCTTGCCCCTGGTCCAATCACGCAGTTCTTCCCAATCGTGACATTTGGACCAATCTGCAGAAGGAAGATCGTTAGCCTTGAGAAAACCGCAAGTCCCAAAAACAAATAAACATGGACTACCATATTAATTATGATACTTGAAACAGCAAAGTAGGCGATCGATGAATATCTCCCGTTCCTTATGTGCAGAGCTGAAATCTGTTTAGGCGTAAGCAAGAAATAGCCCAAGTCGACTAATCAGTGCAAGCCAGGTCTGTCCTTAATGTGGACACACCAAGTAATTCCTTCTGCCTCTTTTTCTGGGGTTTAGAATTCTATCAAATAAAGGTCTGAATAAAGGTTCGAGCCCACAGCCCTTGAAAGAAGGTTGTGGGAACAAACCACTCGACCATCCAAAGATTGTGTGCGCGAATTCTAGCAAATGAAATTAATTACCTTGGCTGTAGGGTGTACAACTGCTGTGGGGTGAATAGATACATCTCCTGCAAACCAATAAAAGCTTTCAATGATAATACGTTCGATGCAAAACAGGTATTGAAGATGTATCGAGTTAAATAAACAACATCCTTACAGAGTGGTTCTACTCCATTCAAATAATATATATTTTACAAAGAAACATAGCATGTGAAAATGAAAGTATCAAAACAATAAATACCCTCGATTTGAACTTCTCCTTTTTCATTTCTAGCAAGGCGATCAATTTGGTTGTTTCTAAACGAGGCTAGGTATTGTCTATTGGCGTATATGGCAGATCTGAAAGATAAGGTTACTTCATGTAAAGTGACCTTCACACAAGAGCCTTAATGAATATTCAATTGTGATCCTTCCTCTCAAAGTGATCACAGCTTGTGAATATTCTTGCCTTCAGCTCGAGATAACTGACAAATTCTCTTCAAGAACTTTAATAAATAATCTTGAAATTAGTCCTGAACCCAAGGTACTATCGAGCAAGGCAGAGATTGATCTGGCAACTCGGCCATCCACTCTAAAAGTAGAATATATCAGACTTAATAGCATCTTTCGTCCAGTCATAGTTCCTTAAATGAAACCAGGTGAGCAAGAAACAGAAAAACGCAACATGCAGATGTATCACATGATATTCGAAAGCCTAATTTCAAGTGAAAGCTCGATGACCAGAAGATTATTCATTTGTACTTCTGTTTGTTTTTTTTCATGTAATTCAAAATATTCCTCATTTATTATTTTGGAGAAAACCCGTAGAATGCTGGTTCGTATCTTCACATACAAGCAACAAAACTTCTAAAGCAAGTGTGATTGGTTCTCTTGAAATTGGTACGATCTGTTTGATAAGGTGATAGCAATAATTGGTTAGGTAATAGAATCTTTCATGTAATTCATTTTATCTAACATGATGCTGCTCTAAAAAACGCCACAATATGCCTTTTTCCAGATGAGGCAAGCTAGCATGGAATACACATAGCTACATTTAGTAAAATGAGGTTTTAGTATTTTTAATGTTCCCCTTTATGTAACAGGTATTCATATTTGACACGGCTGCACAAAAGACATCCCAAAATGGTTGAATCTGAAGAGTGTACAGTAGATTAGGTACAAACCCAGCACTCTTTAACGATCCCCAAAACGTGTTTTGCATGAGAAAGAGGAACATTTGGCCTTGTCCAGCCGCAGGAGAAAACACATCTCTGCCAAACATCAAGCATTCGGGGTTGAAGGACTGGCCACGGAAATCTTCCCTGAAATGAATAAATAATCTCATTTCCCTGTTCCAAAGAATGCCTCGAGTACCTAGCCATAACTTGACAATGAGCTTGTATCACATGATTACGTCGAAGCGTGCATCCATCGGAATAATAACTAAATGTTCCAATTAGGAAGATGTTTAGATTAATCGGTGGAGCTCGGGATGACGAAAGCATGAAACAAAGTGAACTTGTTTAGGCCATTTTCATTACCTTGCTATTTGCACATTTCGCTGAAAAGCCTGCCCGAGAGACTGAAAGATACATCGATCGAAGACATAAATTCCACAATTCACGATCGAACTCACGTAGTTTTCAGGTTTTTCCACATAATGCAGGATCTACAAACAAGAGAGAGGTTTCTATAAGTTAGATTGGAAAGTTAATACGGGAATTACTAGAAATGATTCAAAGGGTTTCGAAATTGATATCAAATCATTCCAGGCGAGTAAGTGACTTTCTTTTCGTGGGCTAGCTAGACCGAGCTCTTCACGTTGCAGACGTTTTCATGAGCTTGCGATGTCTTCTCATCAAACTGATGAATCATTTGTTGACGTATATGCCTTATAGCAGTTATTTAGTTCCGCTGTAATTCAGATTTCCCTGACAACTCGTAAACTTCTGTACCGTTCAAAGACTTAAGAATTCCCTTCTCATATTAATTGAATTTTAGCTGCTAAAGTACCTTACATGATATTTCTTGGATCGTACATCAGTCTGCAGTGTGTAAGACAAATAAGTATATATATATATTTGATAAAAGTAATTCAAAAGTGATGAAAAGACGAAAAGCTCCCCTACCTCCATTGTATCCCAGTTAACAACAATATTTCCAAGTTTCGATGTTTGGGTCGGTGCAGCCTAGTTCAAGAAAAGGAGTTGATGATTATCATCAGTAAATTGCCGTACCAGTCAACCCAGAACGATGCAGCCCTACTTTAAGTGTCATTCAGCAACTTTGAGAGTTAGTTAGCAACTTTGAAGGTTATTTAGCAACTTTGTAGGTTATTTAGCAATTTTTAAGGTTATTTAGCAACTTTGTAGGTTATTTAGCAACTTTTAGAGTTATTTAGCAACTTTGTAGGTTATGTAGCAACTTGTTAGGTTATTTAGCAACTTGTTAGGTTATTTAGCAACTTTTCGAGTTATTTAGCAACTGTGTGGGTTATTTAGCAACTTTGTGGGTTATATAGCAAATCTTAGAGTTAGACAGCTTCGAGTGTAGGATGACTGACTTTGAAATGAGTTTGAATAGCTAGTGAAGAACAGAAAATGAGAGTGGCGAATGTGAATATGTCATACGATTTTGTGTGTGCTTTTTGAATATGAACCATGGTGGGTGTGAAATGTGGCAACCTGGAAGTCAAAATCAAAATTAAGTGAGATGAAAATCATTACGAGTGGAAAGGCTATTCTATGTTTACATGATTAATTCAAAGATAAACCATGCTTTTAAACGTTTCGATCAAATCTCCATCAGTAAACTTCAAATACCCGCCACGAACCCGGGTTCGAGACCCGGTGGAGGCATATGTCAATTGCAGTAGCCTGCTCTGGTATAAATTAAATTATGCTTACATGTTGATATGCATGGATATAACGGGTATTTAAAGATTACTAGAATCATTACAGCAAAATAGTCTTATTGATGTCATACTATCAAGACTGTTAGCAATACTGTGGTGTATTATACGGTGGTGGTAATTTGGCACTATTGGTACTGTACTCTATGTTTACATAATGATATATATGGATATAACGAGTAAATAGTCTTTCTGATGTCATACTATCAAGCCTGTTGGCAATACTGTGGTGTATTACTATTACTGTGGTGGTAATTTGGCACTATTGGTACTGTACTCTATGTTTACATAATGATATACATGGATATAACGGCTATTTTAAGATTACTAGAATCATTACTGAAAAAAAGCTTTTCTGATGTCACACTATCAAGCCTGTTGGCAAAACTGTGGTGTATAACTATTACTGTGGTGGTGATTTGACTTTATAGGTATTGTAGCAGAGAGTTTGCACTACTTGTATGGAACTTCACATCTACTCCATTCGAAACAATCCAACCTTTTAGAATCATGACACTGACCATAACCAACCTGAAGTCCTGAAGAGTTTATACTCAATCTACAAAGATGATCGCATGAAAACACAAGTTACAGCAAACTCTTTTCATGCCAGTCTCCTTTTATTCTTTGGCCTAATGTTGCTCTGTTTTTCTGCACATTACCCACTATCATGTGTAGACCACAGTAAGCAATGGTGATAGAGTAGAGAAAAAGATTTAGAATAAATTCACCTAGAACATTGAAATGGATATTGTAGGCTACAGTAAACAATAGAAATCAGTAAGAGAAAAGATTGAAAATACGTTCACCTGAGTGCCAAGGATGGTAAATTTCCCAGGAGATTCTGAGTTTTGTTTGAGATGAAATTTGATGATGTCTTCAAGTGGGGGGATGCAAAACACATCGGAATGTATAACAATTATTGCTTCAGGGTTGCCAGCTTGAATTTGATCTCTGAAGTGATAAACTCCACCACCAGTGCCAAGGGGCTTGTACTCCTGGAGATAGCTAAAACAAAGTCACATTTGTTAACAATTTTCATACAACCGATCTTTCTGCGACATTCTTAAATAAATAACAATCATACAAAATTAATTTGTTTAAATAAAATCATTTTCCATTCTGCTAAAGGCTACATTTAGGTTGTGAGATTACTGGATAAAGAGGAGTTCTCTAATTCGTGTTTTTCAACAAGTGAGAAGTCTTTCTTGCGAAAGCTTAGAGGTTTATTGTTGAAATTTTTTACACAAGGGGAATAGATTCTTTGGTGTGAAACAAAACTTTTGAAAATGTTTGGAGAGTATGTTTAAAAAATCAAATGATTCTTATACTAGGTAAAGGAAGGATTAGTTACAGCGAAAAAAGGTTTGAAAGCAAAGAAAAGATTTGACAAACTATAACTAAGGAGAGTTAAAATTCTTATTTGACATAAAAAGCCTTACGTGACAGGAATGGAGAATTTCTTCTTCATTTGTTCAACAAATTCAGCAAGATTCTCATTTAACTGATAATAACCAAGCAATATGACCTCAGTTAGACCTTCAACCTGCAAAGTTTAAAACAATTTCAGCTGCATAAACAGGATAACAAGGAATTTCATTCAAAACCTTTTCAATATCTATATCACCATCAGTGATGCATAATTTACTGTTTATGATATTTCATGATGATGATGACGATGTCCTAGATGCTGATTAATCATCTTTCTCAGTCACATGAACAACATTCTACTCTTGTTATACCTATCATCACTTAACACTTGACAGGTCTCGAACCCGGGTTGTTGCAACCATCCGAAACTTATATTAATGCCTCACTGTGGATAAGCCGGGAGTTAAACATCTCAAGGTTTCTGTGCTAACTTATTGCCAGCCCTGGTTTAGGACAATTGTAAGGGCACTCCTGTTTGGTCGTAACAAACAGGTTCACGACCCAGTGGTGGCATGTGTCAATTGTAGTAGCCTGCTCTGGTAAAATCGTTTGAACCACGCTAAACCATGCCTAATGAATCAACACAACAGCACTATATTGGGTTAAAACATAATTTGAGACAATTGATAAATCAGGTATACAGCTCTGTGAATGAAGTTTTAACTCGCAAGTTTCCAAAACCAAATAACTATACCAATATGAAAATGAAAATATTACCTTTTTGCAAGCCTCAATGTGATGCTCAATAAGAGGCACTCCAGCCACAGGAAAGAGAGGTTTGGGTACATCAAAAGAGAGAGGCCGAAACCGGGTACCTAGAATAGACAAGAAAGAATAAATTACTGTCCTTGTCCTGAGCTTACCTGTAGACAAGCAGCAAACAGATTTCGTTTTGACTGACTTTAAAGTTTTTGGCCTTTTCTCCAACCTTGAACACAGTGACAACATTCTTGATTGTGCAGCACTTGCGCTTTAAACAATGCGGCATCCATGATCTTGGCAGAATGTGCCTTTTCTCCTAACTGGCAGAAACATAGCTACGTCATTGATAGCAGCTATTGCCACATTACTAGTTTACAGGGTCACCAGAGGTGGAAATCTGCCCTTCTGCAACCACGTAGCTGGGTATTTCTGGAAGGTTGGGCAGGATCAAACAGTGAAATATGGCTGGAGAAGCAGGCTAGAAATTTTTTAGATATAATTACAATAAGAAGATTGTCGGGAAAATTATTGTAAAGAATGGTATGTTACATGCTGTAGACAAGCTTGCAATGACCAAAGATCATTGCCGAAAACAGGTCTTGGAGCGCTGTAAGGCCCCCAATGGGTCCAAGGAAGAAACCTGGTAGGGTCCAGAGGGGCAAAGTATCATGAAGCTCCAGAGATTTTCATTTCTAAGAGCCTGAAATGGCTAAGAACCAACTTTCTCAAATACACTTTTCTGATGAAGGTAACAGAAATTGATCACTTAGGAAGATGCGAGTGTTAGGATGAAAGATGTAATACAAATTAACCAATTTTCAAAAATATTATTTGAATTAGGAGCAACTTGAGCCCCAAGGGGGGCAAACTGCAGCAATAAGTTTCGTCTGGAGGGCAATACCCTCCCATGCCCCCCAGCAGCTATGTGGGCACCGTTCTTTACAATTTTCAGCTGAAATCTGTCATTACATAGGTTTGAAGGATATATGATTGCAGCCAGAAAACACAGAGACACCTCCCTGTTTGAAATGAAATTAGCAAAAGATTCTGTGACAAATGTAGATCTTTGCAAAAAATCTGTTTTCCACAACAATAATTATAAAGAAAAGGAAAAAGAAATATTGACAAAATCTGCACCCAGCACGGATGAAGAATTTTGTTGTCAGGTCAAAAAATTGTAAAAATTCCGTATTCTGCAGTGAATTTTTGACTGATCCAAGAGTCCCAAAAATCCTGATGACCCCCAAAGTTTTGTCTTTTGTATCATCATTATCATTTAGGGTATCAGGGTAGGCTTCAGTTTGTAAGCAGTTCTTTCAAGTATCGTTACAGCATCACAATGGAGTTTGCAACATACTTAATAAGCTTACTTTCTGGTATTTATGAAGGGAACTCCCCCCTTCTTGAATCTAAAACAATCTTCAAACCACTAGGCCATCTCCAATGTGAAACTTGGTTTGAAAGTTAAACTAACTGTAAGAGATTCCCAGCTAGGCCTTAAATTGCAGTCTCTGCAAACGAAGCCAGAAGAGAAAGACAAAAATTCCTCACCTTTTTGAGGGCCTCCAATTACTATGACAGCTTTCACCCCACCAAATTGGCCAGTCATTTTGCTGGAAGATGCAGTTTCAATTGGAATTTTTCTGTCTTGCTGACGTCTGCTTCGTACTTTGTAGTTCTGTGTTTGTCAGGTTGAGTTCACCTGATGTATCCCTGTGGTCTTGTTTTGCTAGTCACACGTGGCAGCCCGCTATATTCAAATTCGGATTGTTTTGGCGCTTTTCTGGCACCATGGTTACAACTCTGGGGTTAGTTTTCGATGAGAACTTTCTAAAGACCTGACATAGTCTACTTTCTATCAACTCCCTTTTCCATCAAGTTCTCATTCCAATTTACCAGAACCCCCAATCAATCTTGCGAGAATGAAAAAATGAAAGAGGACACAGTAAAATGATTTAATTTAACTCTTAACAACATCGAATTTCAAGTTACTATTATAATCTAAGTGAGCACGCAATAATAAGGATATTAAGATCTCAGCTGGCCTAGTTATAACAGATAATTCATGGCGAGAATAGACGATTCCCCAAAAGATCTTATTTCGCGCATTGCATCATAGGAGTATGCCCCTTAGCGACACATAGCTACTGAAATTTCAACGTCCTAGATTTGTTAAAGCTGCATCAAATTATTGTTTCAGTTTCAGCCAATAAACTTGTTCATTACTTTTTCCGTTTGTTACTATTTTCGTTAATTGTTATTTTCAGAGGAAACTCAAACTGTCCTGCATTACAACAATAACCAAAACGGCATAATTAATATATTACAGTTATTGCCCGTAGGCCACTTAATACAACAGGTGAACTAATGAGCTTATGAACAGACCTTAGGAGCAGATAATGAACGTGCAACACTGAATATTGCTCCAAAATCCTGGTATGATTCTAACCATATAGCTATAGTTAGTACATTTACTAACTTAGATACAAATTATACTATTCCTTGCTTTGCATTGCATTTATCACCTAAGCAGACAGACCTTCGAATAATGCACAAGATACAGCTAGTCACCATACGAGTGGGTATATTTGTTCTTGGTTGCTAAACTTAAGTCTTGCAATTGAGCAAGTTGAAAGCCTAAACAGAAGACTATTGAGCCAGGTGGGTAAAAAACTTACACAACTTTGTAGAGGTACTGAGTTTGAGGTCATTGGTAATCTTTTTTGTTATAGAAGAATTTAATTTTTGTACATCCATACAATACCATAATTATCAAATTTTTTTCAAAGCCAAAGAAAGGATTTGAAAAGATTTCTGACTATCATAAAACATTTGCAACAACTAAAGATTCTTTCATTATTGCTTCTCTACCTTAAAAAGAAAGGTGGATCTCCTCAATTTTTACAGCTAGACCAACAAGAGAGGATTTTTGCAGCTTAGCAATACCATCTTTACATCATAAATGCAAATAACACGACCGAGAGCTTCAAAAGCATTAGTGGGCACTTGTGGGTGTTGTGGGTGCAAGAGGGTTCGAAAACCCTAAACTCAAAAATGCCTCAGAACATATCTTTTATTCTGAAACCATTTAGAATGATGAGTTCTCCTCACCCAAAATAAAAATTGGGCCTCCAACCTACCATCCCATGATGAGATTCAAAACCGTTTGCAATTCATTCAATACCATGCGCAAAAATCATGACAAGTCCGGGTTCTAAAACCATTGTCTCTCCCATGTGTTGGTTCTCACACGACATGACAATAACAGCTTGCTTGCCAGGTATTCTCCTTGCAAAATATTGCTCGTATTTACGCCGGTTCAACTGCCTAGTTTCCAGAGTGCTTAGTCCAGGCGGCCATCTCCGCTCATGGGCACTATCCATAAGGTCATCAACAATATAAGACGGGCAACCACTATCTGACAACGATCTCCGTATCACTGCTTGTAAGACAGCATCTGGCGTTGATATCATACCACCCCAACGAGTGACACGTGCTGGTTGCAAAGTCTGTATCCATTGCTGGACCTCATCAGTATTCCCCGTATCTGCAAAACTACGCCGAATTGGAGTAGGCAAGGATAAATTTGCTGCTGATACTCGAAAACTTCTCATAATGTCTTTGAGAAGAATGATTTCTTGTTTATTTTCAATAAGTTGTTGCTGCTGGTCCTGCACCTTTGAGAGTAGATCTGATATTTGTTCCGTTTGGGTTTGGATGATGCTCCTCAGCTCTTTCACGCAATTATGCTGCCCAATTTCATCTAAAGGGATAATCAACCCACATCCTAAGTCACAATGAACTGGCCGCTTTGGGTTGTGTTCACAATCTCCAAGGTGTGAATTTAAAGCATCCAACTTGACCCATGCACTGCATCCAAATTCTGCATTGCTGCATCTAATTGTTAGTCGCGATAACAGGTTTTTCAGGATTCTAGGCACAGGTTTCAGTTGCAGCGATGTGATAGCTTGTCTGTCTACTGGGCAAGTGCTTTGCCGATTCAGCCATTCTAGAATGCAGGCAGAGCAGAAAGCGTGTTCACAAACTGGAGCTTGAACGGGGTTTTCAAGGACCCCACTGCAGATAAGACATAACAGTTCTTCGTCTACTTCACCTTCAAATCTGTTTAGATCATAACCCATTGTGAAGGCCTGAAACAGAAAAAGAATAAATAAATGCTGGAAGATCAATACACATGGAAATTTTTAATGTCTAGCTGGAGGAGATTGATCCTACTACTGGCATTGATACAAAGAAAATAGTGTCCTTGTCAGTTTGCAAAATGAAATTCTAGGGCACCAATTTTAGGGTTCTTGTTTTCATTTAGCCCTACTAAAATGTCAATAACATTTGAAATCCAATCTCTCAAATAAATTGAAAATGTTTAAGTATGCCTTGATTTCATATTTTCTTAGCATTTCAATTTTCAATTTCAGCATGATGAATCCATAAAAAATCCTGCCTGGCAGTGATCCAAGTCTAGATAAAAGTCGCAAAAACCTTGATAAAAACAATAACATTGTTAAATCAAATTTAGATAGACCTTTCCTTCTTATTTCCTTTCTCGACCACATTCCTCCTGTTTGTTTTGCATGGACCTTGGCAATGATAAAGCAGATGTTTTCAATACTAAGGCCATCTATTGAATCATACCGAGAAGACCTTAGTTTACAATAACGCTTTTGTGTCCAGGTCCTCCGCCGATGCGGTGACTTTTGAAACATTTAGGCCAATCTTATTAACAACAAATTTAATTCGTCTGTCTATTCCAATAGATATTAGGCAACACGCACACGAACAACTAATCTAAACATGAAATTGAAACAGGAGCTTTGAAAACGAGAATACATGATTAGAAGCAACAAAGTTTTACTTTTATCAGTTTTGAGTTACAAGAGGTTACATCAAATATTGTAAAAAGGGGCCTAAATAATTTAAAAAATTGCGACTCACCCACCTCAACTCAAAGCAGATTTCAGCTACTTTCTGGATGATTTTGAGGTCGAAGACAGCTCGAATAGAAATTCGTGCTTCTTCTTCATATCAGAATATATCCATGATGCTGGAACACACTTTTACGACGAGGTTTCGAAATATTTGCTTGTTTTCACAAACTTTTGATCGCTGTTGTAAAATCTCAACCTCAAACCTGTAAACATTCCCGACTTGTGCTCTTGGCATGCTAGAGCCCAGTCTTTTTCTTAACAACAATTCAATTCAATATCTGCGCTTTACATAATGTTATTACATATACAGGGAGTTCAAAATAAATTTTAAGTGAGTCACTCAGTATATATATTCATTTTGGAACATGACGAAAATAGCTCCCAATCTTCATTTTATTTGCTTCTTGGCAGTTCTAGGTCTAGCAGCTAAATTGTGCCTCTAGGTGGAAAAATCAACAACAGTTGGAAAGCTGCTCGCGTTGCACCGGCTTGGAACTATTTTCATTAGCAACCTCCGCGTATGAAATGACGACACAGCTCATACAAGATGAAATATCATCTCTTTAAAAGCATAAAACCATAACCTTAAAAGAGTTTCAATTAAGTAAGGCATAATTTTCTTTCCACCATCTTCATGATGACGTTTCAATGTTTACAACTCTCGAAATGGAACGAAACCAAACAGGAAATCTTAAACCCTAGGTAACACAACACAACGATGTCGAAGCGCGAAACAGGAAAACAGCGCGGAAGTTTACGTAGAGGTTGGTAAAAAAGAAAAGTCTATTATGGAGATACCAACACGACGAAGAAGAGAAGTTGAAATCCCTTGAAGTTGGAAGATTGCGTTGTTGACTGGAGCATCTAGAGAATGAATTGGTTGAATGCGAATCAGAGTTGTTGCAGCTGGCAGCAAAATTATCTGATTTCAATCAACAATGGAAAGCAAACAGGAAAACCAATCCTGTAAAGTGAACAGTGAAGTTCAGTATCTTCCGCGCGTCTAAAGATAAACAACGATGACAAAGAGGTTTTCAATTTTGAAAGATGCGATCTGTCTAAATCCTGATAGCGAATCATGCGCTTTGAAGCAATTGAACGTTTAGTCTATCCCAGTCAAGGTAAAGAAGTGAAGTGAAAGGAGGCTGACATACCCAAAATGAAAGCAGACCTAAATCTTCAGTTAGGCTCGCAGTATTTAAGGTAAGTTATTTTCACTACTGCCATTTTACAAATTGGTTGTTCGTGATCTAAAAGGCTAGAAAACATGGTTAGAAAATACTCATTTTCGGAACATCAGAAGACTAAAGTTATGTGGCATTTGTTCGTTGTCTGGTCAAAGTTAAATTTGCAAGCAATGTTGGCTGAAAGTGCTGCCTTTGTTTGCCTTATGCTACGCACATTCAATAGCCTATGTCACCTCACTGTTGTCTTGTACATACAAAAGCAGTAAAATACCACGAGGGTTAAAAGCTGCTCTGAAATAATATTCTCTCCTTTCTTAAGCAGCATTTGTGCGATTAGCAAGTGCTTCGGTGATATTTGGGGTAAACAAGTGGGTTGAATAATCATATCACCGTTGAATACTCTTTCACCAGCAGAAACGATTTGATAATCTTCATAATTGATGTTGCAGCACAGCAGATGTAAATACAGCTCAAAACAACTTGATAGCATAAAAATGCAAAATTTCAGCTTAGTCTGGTCAGTTTATATGTTTGGTAATAAAGGGGTAACCACCGCATGCAATTAAGGAGTGTGAGGTTTGCAGTAGTATGAATCGGGCAGAAGGGTGAGGGGGATCTCTGAGAAGTGTGGAGAAAGGTCATTAATGAGGAGGAGGTACAAAGAAGGAATGCTGATATTTCTTGAAACGTAAACAGCAGAAGATATGACTGAAACACCATATAGATACTTAACATGGGTATTGAGTAATACGAAGCAATTTCAAAGGTTAAAGCGTTCAGCTAACAGAGTGAGCTCTGTAAAATAACCCAGATTTGAGACACCCTTGAAAGTGCATAATCTCTCATTCTAGAAGCAGCTACAGCTACACCTTGTTGGAGAATACGTTGGTGCTGGCAGTCCAGTAAAAAGACGTAAGATACCCGAAATACATTGTATATACTACACTGTCATTCTAAACCTTTCATCACCTTGCACACAAAACTGTGACAGATTTAAGAGATTCAGTTTACAGCAGTTGGTCATTCATTCAAGACATCCCTTCGCTCCAACATGGATGCTGTCACAGTATCAGAGATGTTTGACGTAAAATACAGCATTTCACAATTTCAAAAACGTTTACCAAAGCAGGATTATCAAACTGATGAAATATTGCGAGATTTCGTTTTGGCATATTGCTAAGCTGTTTACTCATATTCGATAAACTTCCATGGACTTGAGTGCATACACAACAATAAATGGCCTAAAATAACAACCACTTCAAATTTCGAAATACCGTCCTTGAAACTGCAAATTTAAGCAAGGCAGTTGAGTTAAACCTGGGTTTGCACAGCATTTCATTAATCACTGAAGAAACGTATCAAGGAATTCAATTCAATTAGAGGTTGCAAGAAATGTGAAGTAGCCTAAGCCCTGATACAATAGAACGGTTTGTATTTGTAAACGCACCGCTGTACAGACAGGTTGAAACACTTGTCAGGATCTCAGCATGGATGCAGTCACCGGTCTGAAGACATTTGCTTTCGGAGTGACGATGGTTTTGACGATATTTCTCAACGGCATCGTGCTGCTGACGTTTCACGCAGACAAACGGAGAAGACTCAGTACGAAATGCATCAATGTTTTCATCACGAATCTCGCAGTCTGCCAACTCCTCATCGGCCTCATCGTCATGCCGTTTGTGCAACTTTCTATCGTTTATGATGCTTGGAAAAGTCAGAGTATCTTATGTCAGGTGAGCGTAAGACTATTTTCATTATTAACTGCAACCCGTGGATATTTTCCAGTCCTGGTGCAGGCTGAACCCGTAGCACAGTGACTGCCATACAAATCACTCTCTCAAAGCGTAAGTGTGAAACCGAAAACGACGAGGTTTCTTGAGATTTCAAGGGAGTTTATCAAAGTAATTAGATTTTCGAAATAAGACTAGTATTCTGTTCGATATAGACGCAATTTGTTTATTATATTCAGAAAGATATTAGAAACCGACATGTCATACCAAGAAATCATGAAACGCCGAACAACTTTTTTCGACTAAAAACGCGCTGGAAGTATTTCTTAAAACCCTACATATTTATTTGAAACGAGTAGGGAAATTAAAAACTCAACTCAGCAAATTAAAAAGTAGTGCTGTCGAATGAATTGGCCTTTTACATTACTGACTCCTTAAATCTTCATCCTATTTAAATCTTTAATCACAATTATTAAGGTTTATTCAGGCTCAAACTCTCCGTTACCTAAACTCATTTGACCTTCTTCGAACTTTAATCCGAATTCACGAAATGTGAGGCATGCAGAAACTTTTTAGGGACTACAACATTTCATGTGTTAAAATGAACGGATGATTCACCCCTCAAACTGCTAACTAAGCACATTTCACATTTCCTTAAATAATTGGATAAATATGCAAAAATACAAGGGATATGTTAGTTCCTCATTTCAGTTTTCTGAGATGCTTCCCAAAGCTAAATCTGTTCCTAGAATATCATGTTTGAAGGAAGACATGAGATATAATCCACAAAATCACGAGAAGTCAAACAGTTGGCTCAACAGGGAACGCTCGGTCAACAAACTGTTGAAAACTTGGAAAATATTTGAGTTGTTTGAAGGAGAAACCTCGTATGAACGCAAACAGTAATGAAAGTAGGCAAACAGATCATTTGGCTTATGCTACTATTACATTTCACAACATTTCACAGCTTTCGAAAGGACAGGAAATGTCGACAGCAGTTTGGACTTGCCCAGTCCTTCCTTAATGAAATGATCCGACACCAAACCATTCAATTTCACCATCATTCTAGATTGGCTAAAGTAGAGCTGCAAAAAGTATTGGAACTTGGGAACTAGATTCCCAGAAATTATTTAGGCTTGCAGAAAGTTTTCAATTAGATTTGGGTGGAAAATTGGAATTAGCATAGTTTTCAATCGATAGGTGTAAATACAAAATACTGTGACAAAATGACAAAATATGATTTTATGCAGTTTTCGGCAATCTGATAGCATCAAATTGGAAATTCCCCCCTCTGCAGCAACCAGGCAGAGTGCTGCTACTACTTCATTAAGCCCCTGTTAATTTTGCTGTTTACGTCAGACCGTCGGACCAAAATTTCACAACGCCCCCTTCTACGCCACATCAACGTAGCTTCAGATGTTACAACTATTTCTTTTACTTCGCTGCAAATTCTTCGTCAGTTCCTAAGTTGCCAGAAAGAAAAATACATTTTGTAGCTCTGGTCTAGAGAAACAAGAAGCGAACCTAACGTCGCTGCAACAGGCGTGTATCTAAACGGGCACTTCCTGACCATTAAGACTAAAATATGTTTCAAACTCTAACTCGAGAAGAGAGTGCCTATCCTGGCTATAGTGCTCGATATACCTAAGTATAGAGCAGTCATAAAGTCGGAGTCACAGAAGAACTTGTCTTGAGGAGAAGCAGGATTTGGAAAATCAATCGAGATAATTTGTGAGAATGAAAATGACCCGAGAAGAACATGTCTGTTTTTTAATGTGTTCATTCTACTTTGTTTCAAACTCTAGTTGTTTACTTGTTTGTTTACGATGTTGTTTACTTTCTTTCAGCTGAATGGCTTCGCTACCTCAGTTTGCTTCTACACCTCAGTTCTCATGCTCTGCGTCATCAGCCTTGATCGATATGTTGCCATAGTGATGGCAACTAGGTACCAAAAACTGCTCACAAGGAAAAAAGGCGTCATAATAGTAATCTGTATTTGGTCGCTGTCATCACTGCTGTCTCTACCACCGCTGATTGGCTGGTCTGGATATGAATATCATCCGGGAACTTATCATTGTTCGCCATTATGGATAGGCAAATGTGGGTACTTTTACTTCACGTTTACAATATCCGTCATGATCCCAACCTCGTTCACGATATTCAGCTACAGTGTCATCTTCTGGAAAGTTCGGAAGCACCGGAAGCGCATATCGCTATGGAAAAACGGTGGTCATTCAGTCCATACGTCGAATAATAATACCGAGCCGGAAGTCCAAAGTCGTACCGAAATGAACCAGATTGTGTCAGTTAATCCGGAGCCCAGGTTCAGTAAAACGCCTACGGTGGGCCTAAGTCCGGTCACAACTAGAAAATCTGCCACTCCGGTTCTTCCTCCCAAAGCAACCTCTCAGTTTCTAGCAATGCCAGGAAACGAGTTTCCTCTCGAGCAGGCTGAAATTGAAAACCCAGGCCAAAAAGATGGACGATTGATGACATCAACTGAAAAGACCGGTCACAAAGGGATGCGGTTATCCAGAAGTACGTCTGGTCAGAGTTTGATATCAGATGATAATTCCGACCTGGTCCAGGACGCATGCGCAACAGATCAAAGTCTCAAAAGGACGGTATTGGAAAGTCAACCGATTGTTTACCATCAAAACCAGAGTACCGCAGTTCAAAGTATACAAAGTGATGTTATGAACATCAAAGTTAGAGAATTCCAGAGTAACACTGTACACGATAATCGAGAATCTTCAAGTTTGAGCCAAGAAACGAAGCCGGATTTGATGCATACAACCGATAATGTACTGCAAGGAAAGGATTGTATACCACAATTAATTACAAGACAGGTTGAAGCTTCAGTTAGCCAACCAGACAATGTTACTTCAGAAAACGAATCAATCGCAACAGTCGTATCGATGAAATCAAAGAAGGCCAACAAATCAAGATCTCACGATTTAAAGAACTTCAGGTTGACCGAAGAAGACGAGAATGAATTACTGAATATCAGCAAAGACAGTCAGTCTGATAACGAGGCAGCCTCGGCTGCAGGTGGAGGTTTTGAGTCCGCCGGGACATCAGGAGATGAAGGAACCCGGAGTACAGTTACGCGGAAGAATCAAAAGATGCAAAAAGGGAAACGAAACTCGATTTTCGTCATAGCCAAGACGCTGACAAGCCGAAAGGGAGCTGATAGTAGAAAGCAGAGCAAAGCAAGAGCGAGAAGAGCGTCGAAACTTCGTGCAAGTCACACTTTACGCGAGTTTAAAGTCGCAAAAACTGGTGCTATATTACTGACATTCTTTATGATGTGTTTTGGACCATATACAATTGTTCATTTGTGCCATTTACCATTTCATGTGCCACTTTGGGCACAGCATATAGCGATGTGGTGCGTGTTTTTCAACAGCATATTATCACCACTTATCTACGGGTTTATGAACAAAGACACGCGAGTCAAGATTAAAGAGCTTCTGTGTCGTTGCAAGTAAAATGGCGGACGTTTGACGGAGAGCAAATGCTGATGGGAAGACTGGAAGATTCATATCCTCGTATTGGAAGATGTCATGGAATTCCTAATCAGTAAACAAACTGCTTTCTTTCAAGCTCAACTGTAGGCCTAACTGAATTAATTCTTATTCTGATTCTTCATTTTTCAACTGAGAAGCGTTCTAAGGACAAGCGAGGCACAAATGTTATCAAGCTGGTCTCAGTAGCATCTTCCGTGCTTTCAATACCTTTCTGGTAAGACCTTCGCCCCTTTCAACATTCTAAAACAGCGCGCTTTCAGATTACCATATGACCAGCACCCTGATCATGTTGATATTACAATTAAATTATCATTATTTCGTATCTGATAAGCTGTTGATATTTAGTTCATTCGTAATATCCAAGAAGTAAGAAAATACTTAACATTCAATCCAACATATAAACATATTATCTTAAAATTCCATAATTTCTACATTGTAATTTACCCCATACGAGGGCCACCGTTCGCAATGAGTTTGGAAAGACCTTTTACAATACTCATGTGATTAAATACGAAAACTGAAATAAGGAGCAATACTTCTTAACTCATTCAAAACATGAATGCAGACGTAGGAGCTTCTTGTAACTAAATTTGCTAAGTGACAGCACCATACGAGCACCACTTAGGCCTGTTTGTGTGAGTTGGAGGTTCGTGGTCACAAATGTTGCTAACACGGCAGAAAGCGTTAGTTGGTAATTGTTATGGTTCTTGAAAACAGCACTATTCTTTTGAACTGAATTAGGTCTGGGAAAACTGTAATTTTTTCATAAGTAGGGCGGAAAATTGCCAAATTTTACAGAAGAGAAGTGACATTTAGGCCCTTCCAACCCCCTCTGAAATGATTGGATGACAGTATGAAAACAGACGAACGTGCATTGATACAAACGGTAGCCCCCATTGTTTCCGGCTCCTTTGCCCCCTGTAAATATCAAACTTCTGATTTATCACAAAATGTTCATCATATCATAAATAGAGCTATGTTTACTCGCATACCTCGGTTTCAGAACGTTCAGAAATATATCTAGTTATCCAAGTCAGTTGGGCACACTCGGCGATCAGTGCAACAATAGTAATGTACTATGATTCCATTCGGGTACCTTGCGAACGCACTATGGAAGAAACAATAGTTGATTAGCAAATGATCAATGGAAAGACAAGTTATTGACGAGATATCATCAGTAGAGATTTGTTTGAAATTGTCTGATAACTCTCATATCATGTGCATATGTGGAATGATTGAGTTGGAAACTTTGTGGGAATGAATTCATCTTAACAATAATGACGATGGAATGACATGCACCCCTAAACCAGTTACTTGTTAGTTCAGCTTTAAATCAGGGCTTTGACAACAAGGTGGAAAAATGTTTTTGACCAACCAGAGCATTTTTTGACTGAGAATTCATCCAATCAAATCACTGAAAAGACAATAGATTTCGAAGATTCTACAGCTCAAGAGCCGCGAAAATGGCGGAACAACGCGAAAGCTGTGGCAAAAATAGCCTTCAGGGTTCTGTATTTCTGCCGTAAACTCGTGTACTATTTGATACCATTGTTATATTTCTCAAATCTATGATAGTTTATCTAAATTTTTACCGCTTACGAGGTCAATATTTTACGTAATTGCTGAAAAAATCTACTCGACAACTCGCTTAAAAACAATCTTAGCTTTAATTGCGAGTATGGCATAATAAACTAATATTTAAACTAATCAACTATTACTAATATTCCTAACAAACTAACACTTACCTTGCCAGAGCCCTTACTTTTGTTTTGAAACTACTCCACCATCTTTACAAACCATTATTCATTACTTGCAGCTGTTTTAAAATTTCAGTTTGAGTTTCCCGCCGTACAAAATTTGACGTCAAAAGTTATGGAAAAGCTCGGACACGTTGATGAATGAAATTGAGCAATAGCAAAAAACGGGGGTCGAGCAAATTTGCGAAATAATAATTTGAAAATTGGAAATGACATGTATTTCAATCATTTTCTTTCTTATAATAATTTAGAATTGATTAACAAAATTAAACAATCATATTTGATGCATAAATAGATTTCTAATTACCTACATAAAGATAAAATCTATCGTGCTAGGAAGATACGCATATATTACCTGTATTCTGAGGCCGCCCCCGTTTCAGCTAGTGGTTTTTGAGCGAGTTGTCGGGTAGATTTTTTCAGCAATTACGTAAAATATTAACCTCGTAAGCGGTAGAAATTTAGATAAACTATCATAGATTAAAGAAATATAAGAATGGTACCAAATAGTTTACGTGTTTACGGCAGAAAAACAGAACCCTGAACGCTATTTTTGCCACAGCTTTCGCGTTTTTCCGCCATTTTCAGGGCACTTGAGCTGTTGAATCCTCGAAATCTATTGTCTTTTCAGTGATTTGATTGGATGAATGATTAGTAAACAAATGCCCTGATTGGCCAAAACATTTTTCCACCTTGCTGGCTTTGACTAGTTGGCAGTGATTTTCAATTGAGCATGTTTTGTTGCACCAATGGAAACAATAAACATTATCCTGTAATTTGTTTAGTGGCAACCATATTGCAACAGAAGTTTCTAGTCTCAGAACGACTTCGATCAGTTGTGGGTTTCGAGCTCGACACACGATGGTTAAGAAGCCAGGCCGTGCAGAATTTCTAGCATCGGCTGGCTTACAGGTAACACCACTTTACTTAAAGATTGATCTTATTTCGTTGATGGCCGAATATTAGCATAAGTTATTTGAAGAAACAGCCAGATGTTTCCTTGCTGATCAGCATACATGTTGATACAAGATCATCAGCAATCAAACAGCAAGGGCTTGATAGGACTTTTTATGCTAATGTTAAGGCGAAAACCCCACAAGAACTAATCTTTTAATTACCGGGCATGCTTTTTGATACAGTACAAATGTTTTGAACGGTCATATATCGGGCGTTTAGTTTCCAATTTTTGAACATCTTATAGCAGAATTCCCGACCATGTCAAACGAAATTTTCGGGAATTTTCTATTTGATTTTCATTAATCTTCAAAAAGCAATATGACTAGTGAATACATCAACTTACACCTATTTTCCTGCTATATTTCTATGGAATATATGTGTATATTTTTCTGCTATATCTCTGTGGGAATATAGATGTATATTTTTGTGCTATATTTCTATGGAATATATGTGTATATTTTTCTGCTATATTTCTGCTGGAATAAAGGTGTATATATTTTCTGCCATATCTCACCTATATTCACGTGGTATGATTTGAAAATCTATTGATATAACTCTTCGCAAACATTTTGCAAACATGACTGGGCAACTGTACTCACCCAAACAATAGACTTCTTAAACCATCTCCCCTATTAACTATGACACGTCCAAATAACTAATAATAACACTTCTACCGAATGCAATAAAACATCTTTCTAAAGCCATAAAGATTTTAATAAGGCTGAAAGATCACTAAAAACTTTCTTATTGATAGAAAGATATGAAAAGTTAAACTTTAAATAAATGTTTATGAAGATAACCTATCCTGCGGATTATGGCTTTAGTCTCCCAGCAAACAAGGTATTCAAATAAGTTTTAAATTCTAAGATGTTTAAATAAATGATCAAGAAAATGAAGAAGTTACAAATATACATGCAAACTGATGAAAAGCTGTATCAACAGGCCTGAAATTAGAAAATCTGTTCACGATTGGAGTCTTAAAGCCAAATACACAGACAGCGTGGATTGCATGAGACGGGTCCATATATCACCAGGTCACGTGTGTCAACTGAGTCGTTGCGATTTCAAGACTACCCACTAGCTACAGATGAGGCATAAGGCTACTTCAACACTGTATAATATTTTACTTGTGCACACACGTGTTTGTGAGAAGCCGCAATTGGAAGGTATGACAAGTTTCCACTAGCCAAACTTTCACTTCAAAAGCTTCCTTTTTTGGTTTATTGAAAGCCAGAAAAAAATTATGTATTCTGAATGCAGCCTTAGGCACAATAATGCTTGATCTATTGATATAAAGGTAAACAAGTAATAAGATTGTCATCATTTGCCTTATCCAGGGTATTGAGTAGCGTGCTGAGCTAGTGTGGCCGAGGTATCGGCTTCGAGACCTGACAGAGGGACTGGTAGCCACTTTCGACAGTGTTATAAGACAATCACATACCTTGTGCCAATTCTTTTATGGCAAACACGGCAAGCTCGCTCGTCGATAATTGTGCATTTCTGACTCTGATAGAATATTCGCTGTTCGTGAACCTGGAATTAATGGAGAAAACTTTATTTCTCTTTTATCTTTTAGTTCTAATCCCACGAATCTATCTATGTTCATGTCATCTTATTATGTTGATGAAAATGACAACAAAACAACGACAAACAAATATCTAAAAAGCCAGCCAAAGTGGCACTGACAAATAAATAACAAAGTGCTCACTTGTAAATGTTCAGCATACAAAAGACTTCTAAACACTTGGCTGTGCCTTCGCTGTATCATTTTGTCTTCAAGGATGTTGTTCAGAAAAGTGCACACGTCTTTCACCTCTGTCGAAGCAGGCAGGTAATCAAGAACCTAACGGAGATAAATCTTAATTCTTACACCCATTGTTACTCTAAAGACATCTGTTTCATTTTACGAAGTGAATCTTAAGAATAAAACTAAAAACACAACATAAACCATCCAAGCATTTCGGTTTTGCAAATTGAATGGATAGTGTAAAAGACTTGAAGGCTGGATAATTTTTAAATATATTTGAACCTTCTAGAATCAAATATAAATGCCAATGTGCTACTTTTTCTGCAATAAAATGTTTGTTCTGAGTATTGAATCTAGCTGTAAAAAGGTTTCAGTTGAGGAGGGGCTAGCCCGTTAAATATTCTCTGGTGTTGTGGAGGTGTTGACGTTACTTGGTCGATATTGCAGAAACAGAAGTAAGTAAACAATGCAGTTACCTGGGTGACGTCAATTTTCTGATAATGTTCGTTCATGACTTTAATTGCAGCTTGCACATTTGGCTCCATCTGGTAATCATTGAATATTGAGTTACCCAACCCAAGGGAAGGCAGCTCTCGTGGCTTCAAATACATCTTCAGCAAGCTTAGGTATACCTAAAGTTACAAGAAGGATTATTAGGACTTTTCATATAAGGTCGGCAAGCCCGGTAGACTGGGGTGGCCCTCCTTCCTCGTATCCCACTATTATTAAGGCTCTCAATCAAATAAGCATACCGCGTTCTTAAGAGGAGTGGACCAGCCCGGCTCACAGAGACCCCACCTCTTGATCAGCGAGATTTGGCTGTCATGAGCTAAGACGATTCCACATGAACTAAATTCACCCAAGCCAGCCGGGTAAGACGAGCGGATTCCTTTTGAATTTTAGTGCAAAATGTTATTGACGTCTGTATGGGAAAGGAGGCTGGCTCTTGTGTCTGGGAAAATAATTAAAACAGATTGAAAATAAACTAGATGAGGTAGCTTGGCATACCAGGCTGACCCATATTTTGAAGGTAGATAGAAGCTGCAGCCTTTCCTGATACACCCGAAACATTGTATGTAAGGGTTTCGTCTTATCGAGACACTGCCTCCATACTTCTGCCACTATTACTGAATGAAGAAAACCAGCAAGAGGCACTCTTCCATGTAGAATGGTGAGGATGATTGGAAACATAGCCAAATGAAATAACTACTGAAGTTTTGTGTCTGAAACTCATCAGAGCAGTGCGCCAGAAAGAGAAAATAAACAAAACCTAATGAATTGTTCAACCCAGAGAAGGATGGAAATTGGTCTTCTAATTAGACTTGGCATGGAGGTTAATTCTGAAAAATATCATACAATATAACTTACATCCCGATTTTCGTCTTTATCGAATTCATACTGTCTCCGACAATAACTGAATAAAGAAAGAATGCAAGGTATAGAGTTCCCTTAACCTCTCAACTTCTTTCCGAAATGATTCGACCACGTGGCTTTACAAAAACAGGTTTCTCAATATTTTTCATCAACACCCTTTTAATTCATTTTGCCATCAATTTTGTTTTTCAAGTTATCGCCAAGGGATTATAAATTATCATTTGCTCTCAAGTAGTCTTTTTGGAAAGTCAAATTTATCAGAGTAAAAATACTTATTAAATTGATGAATGTCATGGCATACTCCTAACAATTGATTTACCCCTTGTAGTGTTCTCAAATGATGTCAGCCTGATAATTGATGGAAAACACATAGTCGCCACTGAATTTACACAGCTATGAAATCGTCTATGCTGTAAGACTAATCATTGTGAAATAAAGAGAAATACTATCACCATACCAGGTGAATAGCCTGACATCAGCTGAAACTACAGGGTCGTATTTGAGCATTTAAATAGATTTGCAAAATATTGGATGAGACCATATTCAAATTAAGGTACAAATCAGACGTATTTACAAATAAACCTACTGTTCGGCCATGTTTGCGTCTTTTAGAACGTAGATATAAATTGCCAGAGCATCTTCATGTCGACCGGCTCTTCCAAGAAGCAAGGCACGTTCTTCGAATAATGCTGCAAGAATCATAATTATTCACTTTAAAGATCTAACAAACCTTAAATGTTATTCTGTATGAATTGATATAAACGTAGTTCGAAATAGGTAAACTTTGGCACACTTAAGTAAGAAATATAAGACATATACTTTAGAGACTTAATCAAGTACACCATATCATGTAATTGTCTGATTCGCACTATGTGCTAAGCGGTGTAAAAGTTTCACAGTTTGCTAAATTCAATAAGTAGCTGATTATCGGTCTGTATTTTGCTTTTATAGCCTCGCTTTCAAAAGAAATTTGCAACAAAAATCAAGAAACGAGAATCCAAAAACCAATTGCAATAGAAAAAGTTGTAGTATCGAAATAGATGATCGAAGAGACAACATATAGGTGATTATAAGAATCAGAAAGACGCTTCCGATAAACACTTTGCCAAAAGTCAACTTGATACCCAGGGATCTTCTCTGTAGTGTTTAACATCTATAAGACTTTTAAGATATTTTATTGAAAAACAAGAACGAAGAAGAAGGATTTAAGTTTACTTACTATCAGTAGGGAAGTTTCTGAGTAGTTTCATCGATTGGTATTGGGTTGATGTCTCGAGTAGAAACAAAAGTTTTGTTCTCAATTCCCCAAGCTCTCCTGGTTCCCTTCCAGCCTTGTGTTTTTGATGACCTGATACAGAAAAACCAAACTATATTTACCCTAAATTATTTGTTATCTAATTTCTAGAACCTTGCTTACAAACAAACAAAATAAAATATCTAGTTAGGAACATATAAATGCATAACCAAGTCGGGTTTTATTGTAAAAATGTAGTGGAAGTGCAGCAAGTTTTATATATGACACATGAGAAGTTTCATTTGTTAACAAAGGGAAATGATTGGTATTGGGAGAAACGACCAATCTTGACTGTTGTTCCAGTGGATACATCTTTTTTCTATAAGAACAATTTTATAAGAACACGAGCCTCAAGTTTGGCCCAAAACTTAAGAACAAGCTAAGAACAAACTGAGGCTGACCAGTTTTGGCTCAATATGGAAACTTTACAAAATAACCATAAGACTGAGAAATAATTACAAAACAAGCTGATGCATAGTACACAGATAATGTCAGATGGTTACGAGGGTCCAACGTTTAAACAGCCAGCTTCAAATCAATTTCACTGAATCTTATAAAAAAAAGAGTGTAGCTATGTTGATTCATAGTAGGCAAACCAACTCCTTCTGTGTCGACATGATATGCGACCTATGGTTTTCGAAATTCTAAAGTGTAATGTGATCTTGCTCTGCTGATGATATCAAAATGTCCTAACAGCAGTTTTGAGTATATTCTGGGTTATCAGTAAATGTCGACCAAAAGCAGAGTCCTTCAAAATCTCTCAAGTTAAAGAAGTGCTAAATGGCCTCGTAAGGAACAGTTTTTTTGGGCTATCCTCAAGTTCTGTACCGATCTACCAATCACAAATATTGAAGCCATGAAAAATAACTGAAACTTGTTTACCTTCTGGAAGAGATTGGATGTATTCTCTAAGCAGAGGCAAGATCTGATCTTTATAACACAAGACGAGTTTGTTGTGAAATTCAGGCCGGTTTTCTTTCCAGTCGTTGATGATATGTTCCTACCAATCAAACCGACTTTCAAATTCCAAATATATGTCTCATATCATCGAAAGAATTGAAGTTAAACCTTTATTTGAAGTAATATCAAACTCGAACTCAAAACGCCTTACTTCAAAACCATCCACCTAAGCGATGATGCGGCAAAGTAAACCAGTTAAAATCTAGGAGTGGACTGAGTTTATCCAGTTAGATTGAGGCAGAAATAAAATTTTCAAATGCTAAACTATGAGGTTTTGAATTATAGCTCAGATGAGTTTTGTTCTACCAAGCAAAACAGCCCTGGTACCAGCGTAAGCTACAATGCAGGGCCATCTTATACTTAAGTGGTGTCTCTTGTCGCTTCTAAATCAAAGAAAAAGGGCAAATCTACCAACCAGGTTTTGAAACAAATGAACTTATCCTCAAAATGCCACTGCATCCTTTTGAAGCCATCTAAAACTCATTTTCAGCTACTTCACAAAACACCACAAATTGTTACTTCTTGACTTAACCAATCTCTATCAGTCTTGTATTAAAATAAAAGGAAATTTGACTCACTAGGTACTTGAAGACCAATGTCGGTGCGTTTGTTTCCAGATGTTGTAAGACAGCTTCTCTGGAGAGTCCTTCCGTCTCTTGAGAATCTATCTCCGTTGTATTTTCTGTGAATATCTAAAGGAAAATTGAATCTCATGTTAAGTGAGCTGCACAGCCTGCGCCTTCTGTTGTTGTTGTTGGGAGGAAAAACATCTGTTAAATGGCGATTTGAGAAGAGACATAACCATCATACCTTTAGTCCATCTTCAGGAAATCTCTTCAGAACCCAAGGTGAATGACTAAATATCAAATTCAGGTGTTCAGGGCCTGAAAAAGAAAGGATATCTATCTGTAACAATCATTTCAATTCATTCCGTCATTCAATTCAATTCATCCCGTCATTCAATTCGATTTTAGTTCTGTCATTCAATTCAATTCAAGTTCCATCATTCAACTCAATTTTAGTTCCTTCATTCAATTCAATTTAAGTTCCGTCATTCAATTCAATTTTAGTTCCGTCATTCAATTCAATTTAAGTTCTGTCATTCAATTCAATTTCAGTTCTTGCTTGCAGAATCACTTGAATGATAAAGATTAGAAAAGTGATATGGCAAAATGCAGTAACATACGCTACCCAATTTACCTAACTTCTGCAAGTATTCCACAGTTTTCAGATGTCCTTTCAGAGGTCCCGAGGCTTTATCGGCTTGTCTCAGAAGCAAATCCAAAGCTGCAGAAACAAAAACAATTGACTAACAGATAGCTCCAGTTTCTTTTTTATTTCATTACGTGAGTTAAGACATATTGTAAACGAAAATATTTCAATAGTATAATTCTATTAGCTCTTAATTGGCCATAGTCTGGATATGCTGATTACACAGGTTGTATCTTCAGTGACTCTACTTTGAATGAATCAATAATGATAATAATAATGATTATGATCAATAAAGAAAGTCAGAAATAAACAAATAGCAAATTCAGCGTTAAACAAACCTTTCTTATGAATTCCTTTGTTTTGGTAAAGCAGAACGAGTTCGCTGTATTTCTTGCCTTTTCTGAGCACTCTCTCGCATTCCTCCACATGACAATTGTTGTCTTTTAACCGCAGCAGTGGAGCAATCAGGGCCTCATTAGTTTGAAGGTAACACTTGAGCAAGGAGGTATCTATGATTTGCTGCAACAGGTTATCTTGCATGGGGGATCCTGCAACGCAGATTATCATATATATACACGGTCAGCAAATCATTCGACCCTTGTTCATAGGGTCGTTGGTTCGAGACCAACTTCTGTCACGTAAAAAGTGGGGAACAATTTCCCAGTATTGAATTCCAGGCAAAAGGAATCATGGAGTGTGGTCTCATCGAGAGGAAGGACTAGGATTGTACTGCTCAATTAATCCACCCATCCAGTTACTTGGCTGCACCCTCCCCCTTAAAGCGATGCTATTACGAAAAGGTGAAATGATACAATTGTATCGTGCATGTCCTGAACGCAATTGAGATCATCTACTTGACAAACATCATCTTAGGGGGATGAGAGAAGGGGTGAAAAATTGAAATAGTAGAGAATGTGTAAGACTTCTGGTAAGGAGTGACTGTTGTAATTACCATTCGTTATGAATGTGCATAGTCCAGAACATTAGCTAGATATTGTATCACAATTCTTAAAAGCTCTCAAAGGAATTCTCTACCGTATTTCATATAATATGCCAAACCGGTACTGGCATGTTCGGCCAGCATTCAGGAGCTCTAGCTTGGCATAGCATCAGGAATGCGGAATTGTTTTTGCATCCATTTAAGAAGAGAGTTTGAAATTAGAGAAGATCACGCAAGATTCTATTTTCTTACCATCTGGTCTGTCACTTTTTGTGTCAACCTTTTTGCTTCTAATCTAGAAAACCAACCAAATAATTTCAAAAACTTGATTGATAATTTTCAAAGAACACCCGGCAAGAAGCAATGTTTCGACGTTGAGATTCCCCTCTTTAACTCTCCTTATTTCAGGTTATTTCTCAGGGTAAAACTCAACCATAATTTCTTAAAAGACCACCCTGCAATTGAGGACGGCCTCCCTCTGGACATTTAATCTCTCCTCCATATCATATTTGAATTTGTAACACCATTAGGGCAAAGATAACTATTGAATATAGTATACAGTCAAATATTACACAAGAGTTAACGATAAAATGACTACCAAGATTTCCTAAAGGCTCTTAATATTATGCTATCATTTTTTGACCTCTTAACACAAGACGTGAAATGATTTTCTGCAACTACTTGTAATAATTAACTTCTGTGCGTCTATGTTATAAAATGCAGTCCACAAACACTTTTAAATGGGTGCTCCTGTTCTATTATAAAATCTTCTAAGAGATCTGGTCTTAACGAACGACTGTCTTTCTAACAAGTTTCAGCCTAGAAATCTCGTATCAAGTAAAAATAAATGAAATATCTTGAGCTAGTACGAGAGCCAACATACTAAAGTTTATAAATTATATAAAAGATAAGACATAGAATAAACGATGTTATAAAACCATTCTTTTCTTATCTGATGAAATACCTTGGTCAGATAGGCAGTTAGATGGTGCATGGCTCGTTCCAGATCCCCGTCACTTAGGTCAGGTAAAGGATAAGGGTAGTCCAACTGTTTACGATACTCGTCTGGGAGCAGGTTGGGGTAGAGGCCAATGACGTACGTAGGAGCTGAAATCATATTACAAATAGTTAATTGAGGCGTTCATTTTGTTTCGATCGTAGAAGTCGATCATTTGAAATGGAGATTTATTCGCGATCAACAGCACTGCTCGGTTTAGATTTCAATTAATAGTCAAGTGATTAAGATTTCGATTGATAGTCAAGTGATTAAGATTTCGATTGATAGTCAAGCGGTTAAGATTTCGATTGATAGTCAAGTGATTAAGATTTCAATTGATAGTCAAGTGATTAAGATCTCGATTGATAGTCAATTGATTAAGATTTCGATTGATGGTCAAGTGATTAAGATTTCGATTGATAGTCAAGTGATTAAGATTTCGATTGATAGTCAAGTGATTAAGATCTCGATTGATAGTCAATTGATTAAGATTTCGATTGATAGTCAAGTGATTAAAATCTCGATTGATAGTCAATTGATTAGGATTTCGATTGATAGTCAAGTGATTAAGATTTCGATTGATAGTCAAGTGATTAAGATCTCGATTGATAGTCAATTGATTAAGATTTCGATTGATAGTCAAGTGATTAGGATTTCGATTGATAGTCAAGTGATTAAGATTTCGATTGATAGTCAAGTGATTAAGATTTCGATTGACAGTCAAGTGATTAAGATTTCGATTGATAGTCAAGTGATTAAGATTTCGATTGATAGTCAAGTGATTAAGATTTCGATTGATAGTCAAGTGATTAAGATTTAGATTGATAGTCAAGTGATTAAGATTTCGATTGATAATCAAGTGATCATCATCTGCAGATATTTAGCTAGGGCAGTCAAATGGAGATTAAAGTAATGCAAATTACCAGTTTTCAGCTCGTTGAATATTTTCAAGGCTTCGTCGAACTTCTTCTTTCTGCAGAATAAATCGCAGGCGTAGAGATGTTTGATTTTGCCTATCTTCTTCTCCTTTTCTGACTCAGCTTGGTCTATCGTATTCTAGGGAAAACACCAAGAAATCAATAAATACAAATTTCCCTCAAGACAATACGTTTATACCCTGTCTTCAAGGCATGGGTTTATTCGAGGGGGTGATCTACAAGGGAGAACTTTCAATATATTGTGGACAGGCGAACCCAATCTCTTCCAATAGCACCAGTTTTAATAGTTGTAAATGTTGATGAGTTGTAAATGTTTATGATTTGCATTAAAAGTGATTTATTAGAAGGTAGAAGACTCACGGATAGACTCAATGCGACTTCGAATTGTTTCTCTTTCGTGAGCTGTTCAATCTGGGTGCTCATAGAAACAGGAACCAGCCTCCAAACGCAACTCTGCGACGCCACGTAGCAAGATCTGTTCTTCACGATTGACTTCAGTCTCCCCGAATGCAAGTCTATCTTCTGGATGAGCACTCTCGGCTCTCTGCACCATATCTCGATGCATTTCGGAAGAACTGCCAGAATGTACGGAGGATGAAACTCTAAAAAGACAGAGGAGAGTCAAGTGTTTATCACAGTTGTGAATTTCGCAAATATGTTGAAACCAACGAACTTGAAGAGCTGCAATGAACGACTCGGTAGATCTCCTATCTGGCAATGAGTTATCCATCCGTTAGCCTCCTTTTTATTCCAACAACCCTTACATGGAGGGACCTGCATTAGCAAGCAATTGAAAAGATTGGATAGGTTGAGTTGACTTTAGTAATTCTGGTTTTAGTGACTTGGAACAACACCCCTTACAGTTGCTTGGTAACGATAAACCCGCATGTCCCAATTCTTTAGTAAAAAGAGTCAAGCTGGATTGATTAAGACTCACCCAAGTCGATAGGCACATCTGACCACGTGACACCACGTTTTTGATGAGTTTTGCCGTTTTTGTCGATGGTCATGAACACAGTCATCTCGTCTCGACTCAGTGAGAGCTCCCCTGTTTTGAAATGACGAATGAGAGGCTCTAGTTGCTTGCCCACCGGAAAGAGGTCCATTATATTTCCTGTATCGGCCTGAAACAGACAGTTGGTCAAATATATTCATGATTTTAAAATTGATATTGGTCTTTACACTGCGATCATACACGCACGTTCTCATATCAAACCCTTCAAAGGAAACTGACACCTAAGGCTCTATCCATATCATGAGATGCACAACGTGGTGCGATTGACTGGGAAGGCCAAACTCTTTCGGGTCCTGCTATAATTACGAATTCCCTTGAAATTAGCGTGCAAGAAAACAGAAAAACTATTCAATAACAACCTTGATAAGAAAATAGTCTCTTCTTCCACCAACGCAAATGAAATCATCGCACCAACACACTGTCTTCGGTGTTTCTGCCAGTCCGAGCTCTGGGTATAATTCTTCAAACTTTCCGTTCATCCAATAAAGAAGCTAACAACGAATAAAAGAATAAAATTCATGCTATGAAACGCCAACTTTCACAGATCAGTATCATATGAATATATTATTTATTTCGAAATAATTTGTGAGAAACAAAATTGCCCGAGTAGGACTTGAACTTACAGCCTCTAGATTCTAGCGCAGTGGTAGCGCTCTAGATCACGAATCTCTAGAGTCCTACTCATTGTCATTCTCACAAATTATTTCGATTTATTTTCCAAATCCTGCTTCATATCAATATTATTCATAATTATGCAAGCACTTTGTGCAAGATATAAAGTAGGTGAACAGAACTTTCGAAAATCCTTTCAAATGCGCACAGTCCCTGCCGAGCTTACAAGTGGTTGTGCTGCAGGGGTGAAACAGCATCGATACGGTTATTGAAAGGGTGGTGGTGTGGCCGTGTAACGAAGAGTTTTTCGTCTGACACTCATCAGAGTAACAAGGAGAAGGACGATGTATGAAAATAGTCTTTGATCGGCATAGGAATTGAAAATAGCCTGATAATTCATAATGTAGAGAACATTTCAAACTAAGGTTTTCCCTTGACACTCGCCAGAATATCACGTCAGAAAAAAAGGATGATTTTTATGAGTAGAAGTAGATTGACATGACTTACCACAAGTTTTCTTTTCACCACGATGCAAAGTCGTAGTTGAATTGGAGGACTTCTTCCTGAAAAAGTATACTTGAACATCGTAAACAATTTACATAAATTTCAGTCAATAAAGGCATTTGTGCCGCCAAGCACGACTCTAATTACAACCTCCGAGTTGGTAAACCAAATAAGTGCATATAGTATGTTTATAACGATAGAAATTACATTTTAATGGATGAAGGTCTCCTAGTTTCTTTCCATCCTTATCAAAAAATATAAAGTTTTTTTCAAAGATTACTCTAGCAAAGTATTGAAATAACTTACCAAGAACATCTTCACGCTTCTAAAAGAAAAATAAAGTGTCAATGCAAAAGTCATCTTTTTATCTCTGAGTAAGGTCAGAAAGAAGAAAGAAATGAATAGATTATTTACTCAAATATAAGAATTGATCATAATCACCTTGATAGAAATGGCGAAGAAAGATGCACCTTTTGCTTTGTGAACTTGAAATTTCGGCACATAGGTTTGACAGTCATGGACACTGACAAGGCCATCTATGAACAATGAGAACCCATTCAATTTCATTAAGATAAATTCATCGAAATCCTTGGTAGTGCTGGACGAGCATTTAACATGGCAGTTTGATAGATGGACTTAATAATAGTGGTAGGCACTAATGAGCAATAACTCATAGGTAATAAATTCACAATCTTTATTCAATAGTCAATGCCCTTAAAAGTAGGGCGGGTACGTCCAGGGAAGACACCCATTCAGGGGTTCAGGAAGCAGAGCCCTGGAAGCTTCTGCAATTCTGCTATCTCTAAGGGTTTAAAATGGCCTAGAACCCTATCAAAATTCACTGATCAACCCCCAGACATTTCTTGGTCAAATTCAAACAAAACTTAATTCTTGCAAACGACAATGTTATCATGAAACTGGTGTTGTTTTAATTGTGATTTGTAATACAAATACAGTAAACAGAAGAATATCAAAAATATATTTCTACCTGATAAGCTAATCAACAAGCCGAATTCCTGGACTGCTTCCATCTAGAAAGATATATATATTTTAAATTAACATGATATCAGTTTGTAAAAGACTTGAGTACGTTATAGAGGGACACCTCAAACGCTGTCTCATGAACCATACTCACATTGAATGTATACCCACCCTTTCTGCAACCAGTATGCTTGTAACCCTGTCCCTCAACACAACTCAACACATCATCCTCAGCAATTTCCTCTCTGTTGAAACCAGTTGTTAAGGAATCGTTAGATGATTGTTGTAAGGATTCATGTTAGTTTGTAGATTAGTGAATTGCATGTTTGTTGAATTTCAAAAATGAGACTGAACTGAACGGAAACCAGTATACTTAATTCATTCACACCCACACTCCAATTTTCCACCCCATATCCCAGAACACTTCTGACACATATCTTACATAATCTACCCTTCTGCTTCAACCACAGCTGTCTTCCAAGCAGCAAACCTCTTAATACCATGAAACTCCCTCAAGCTGCCTTTACTCTGCATTTTACTGCTCTGATACACCCTCCACCTTCATTCAATACTTCACCTGATATTTGAACCCATCCACTCCTTCTAATACAACCCCGTTTTCCTCGTAGTTTCTGTTCTCATCCTTCCTCCATTCGCTCATGTCTTAAAAAAACACCCTTGCTCTGCTCTAAATCACTCTAACTCCTAGACACCTATAATGAACCCATCTAGCAGACCTAGTGCACTTTATGGAATTCAATCTTCCCCATATCCAGCATGGCCACTTCCCATAGTCCTTTACTTCCACTTCTCTCGACAACTGCATTGTCCATTCCCTTTGTTTTCCGACATCAATTTCCAACCTATTGGCCACAAACAAAGTTTATTTTCCAAATCACTTTTGAGACAGTTTATTCCTTTAGTAAACGTTTATACCAAAAAAGTCCAGGTATTCTTAGAACTGGATGTTGTTTATGAAAGACTACTTAGCAGATATACTTACCTGTAAAATTGGCTTTTTGGCAAAAGTTTTAAGGGACATTTGAAGCTCTGGATCAAACTTTTGATCTCCTGAAACATAGAAAAACAAGATTTACTTCCTGAATAATGTGTTTGGTGTGCTTTTCTATCAACATGCTTACTTCAAATTGAAGTTTGAACTGGGTTTAAACAATGTTGCTTGTTCTTTTAGCTACAAACTCTGAGTCTGACAGCACCTTATTTGCTTGCACATGTAAGAAAATCATCAAAACTTCTTCCAACCAAAAAAACACCTACCATTTTCCCTGACTTCATAGACCAATAGATGTCCTTTATTTGTTCCAACCAGCAGCTTTTCACCTAGAAAGATGAAACATGGCAAATGCAAAATAATCAATCTTAAAAGCAGAAAATTTAGGCATAGGAAACTTCAACTTTGGAAATTGGCACAAGTCTTGATGGGTAAAGTTGAAGATAGGGATCAGTTTCACAAGAGAGCTTATTGCCAGAATAAAGAATTGGTTGCTGGAGAATCTTTTTAAAGAAATTGAACACTGCAAAATGACAAATTAATGACTCAATTCATGTTTCCTGAAGTTATTCATTCTAGCTTCTCTAAGGGCCTGTTTATATGGACAAAAACAACTCACCTGCCAGACCTGAAAAGGTAAGTTAATTTCAAGCACTGTTCACATGGGATTTTCATGCTGGGTATGAAAGGTGAGGTAACTCCCTAGACGTCAATAATTTCCAATGCATTATTGATTTTCCATTATAATAAGGTCAAATTTACTTCACCTCACTAGTAGTTTTGCATTTATATTGAAAAACTTCACTTTGCCTGAGTGAAACTTTGACTCCTGTGAGTTGAAACTTTACTATACCGCTAGTGTGGAGTGAAGTTTTATTTTCCATAAGAACGCAAACTCATATTTCAATTGTATTCTATAGAAGGGTGAAACATCACTTGCCAGCCCTGGGTCTAGCAGGTGAAGTAATTTTGCCTATAAAAATAGGCCCTTAGAGATAGTTTTACAAAATGTTGTTCGTTTACTTAAGCAGTTTTTTGGTCCAGTGCAGTGGTAGGGGCACTAGATTTTAAATCCTTGAAGGGCATCCTTAATGAGTTCAAGCCCATTGGAGGTTACCAACAACGAAAAGCTACCAGCCAACTTAGTTGTTTACTCTTCTGATTTCAGTAAAAGAAGCACCCATAATTTCTGTTCCAAGGACCTACATGAGGTGGGCTAACCTAGATTACAGGGCCAGCTTGTTTTGGTGGGCTGATTTTAAGCCAGCTTTCCTATGAGCAGAATTGGCCATGGGAGGTAATTTCTAGCCCAGCAAAATTGGTGCAAAAATAGTCATGTGATAAATTGATGTCAAATTTGTCCAATCAAATAAGATCAAATCAAATTCCAACCGAGGTTACACTGCTGTTTGCATGAGAAACTGGTAGCCTGGTTAGGTGAGGTCTTGAGTTTACGAAGCCATGATCTCACTTAACCAGGCTGGCCCAGCCCTCATATAAACAGTAAAATAATAATGAATACAAGTAGCACTATAGAATTGTTTATGTAAGTGAGGTCTCATGAGGTGCCAGTATGGAAACTAAATGCTGTACACTGCACATGTCCGGCATACAACTTCATGGTTTGCGTACACTTTTGGCATAAATTTCCTGAAAATTGGCATAAGTGACCCAGCCCTGGTATACTTTGCAGACTGGGGAGGGGAGAGCTTGGTCTGGTGCAAAACTTAGAAACTTTTGCTTTTGCAGAACTTTTCTGTAGATCTATAACTGTTCTTTTGTTGACGGAGAGGAATTCAAAGAAGTGAGTCTGAACAGAGTATACATGAGTAGGCCTTGACTGGATCGACTATCAAGGCCTTATTCACAATTTAGGTCCTGCTGGGACATAAAATAGGAGGCCTACCTACACCGACTTTATCGAACTATACAAACCTGCAGTTGCAATACTCTCTATCTGCAGGGGAAGTCTTTCCAAAATAGGCACACACTCGAAGGCGACATGCATCTTCTTTCAAAACAGCCAATTCACATAATTATTCTGGTTTTCTTTTCGTCTCTCAAGGAATTTTGTTTTCTACGAAAATAAAAGTGGCTTTTCTGAGAGACGCCATTTTCATTTCCACATGTCACATGATCAAAACTGCTGCTGCTCAGCCATTCCCTGCGCAGGCGGATAAGCGTGAGTTGCCTTGGCGTTCTTTGTAAACATTCTGAACAAAATGGAGCTGCTTTAACTCTTTTTCGCCGAGAATTGTTCTGCTTCAAAGCAAGAAAGCTAATTGAGAGGTAGAATATATCTGGAAAATAGTCATGGCCTTTCGTGTCGCCCCGAAGCTGCTGTCAACAACTCATGACACATACAGAGACCCGTTTCTGGATGAGCACGACTATAAATTCTATCATCCACAGCTTTTCACCAACACACTCAACTACTACGCTCCTGATAAAGGCTCAAGGAAATTTTTCACTGATTATCGGAGATCTCACATCACCGAGAAGACGCTGAAGAATAATCGGGAGCGTCTAGGCTTGAATTCGCCCATTAGGCCGACTTGGAACAGCGATTGCCCTGATCGAGTTTTGGGCAAGAGGAAGATTGACCGAGAGTCAATTTTTCCCATAATCCAAAACAATCCGCTGTATCAACTCAGCAATCGGATTCCTGATCGAGAAAGGGATCGAGATAGAAAGCATCAGATGGAAACAGATTACCATCGATTACAATACAAAGATCTGACAGGAAGCATGCACAAGAAATCTGACTACTTCAGTATTCCAGAACCCTCCACGCTAACATTCGTCCACAAGAATGTTCCAAAAGACAGGATCGGCAAATACCCCAATCACCACAGGGCAGCTTTGGAGTTCACTTATGATAAGGAGAGAGCAGAGCCTCTAGTGCAATACACAAAACAAGATGTGTTTTAATTAATATTGACTTATTGAATTACCATTCCTTTTTAGAATTATTTTGATCGTAATTGGTTGTTTTTAAACTATTTCTTAGTTTGGATCAGTTTTTTTATTTTACAGAACATTCTTACTAATCACAGTCAAGGTAATGGAGCAAAAAAAATTCAATGGCCAAGTGCCTCCTGGGGTAACTTTAAAAGTTTTGAAATTGGACGTAAATTTGGACTGTTATATTTGCTGCTGCTTTATCTATTTATTCTGAAGGATGAAAAATGAGAAAGGAGACTGGTTCTTTGTAACTCAAAGGTTCATGCTCTTGTAATGCAATGATCAATTGCATATGATGATTAGGAGAGCATGAAACTTTGAGTTACACAGAGCCGAGTCTCCTTTCTTGTTTCTCATTGATATTGCTCTGTGCCTTGTACATCCACATCTTGCACAATGATGCTGTTATAGACGCAACCCAATGCTATAGAGATTTATTCTAAATTTTGCCATGAAGAAATTTGGCTAGGTCAGTGGAGCAGACCCAAACAGTTTTTCCTGCTAGGAAGGGTTGATTGGTCCATAGGTTTGTCAAAAAAACCATGGCTTTGATTAGTTTTTTAGCCGGCTGCTTTTATTTACCTCTTACGCAAGGATACAGTGGATGAATTCTGACCCAAAACAACAACTGAGTGGAGCAGACAAGAAATCGTACTGAATAAAGATGTCAAAACACCAGGATTTTAGAACCAGCCTGAATTGACATATTCTGCCAAATCAGTTGTGCAAGAAAAGAAAACTTGATCTATCAAATTTTAGAAAAACAATGCAGACAAACAATGGAATTTTATGAAAACACATTGGTCATTGCAAAACAACTTCAAAACTTATAAACTTGCTACATACAAAAATATAAAATCATGAATTACGTTTCAGGTAACCTGGCACTCTCTTTTTGCAGAATTCATGGTCGAGGTCCGCATTCAAGGCTTCTAGAATTGATCTTGAAGTTGAAAAAGTCTCTTCAACTGAAGGTATTGACTGAACGTGCTGAGGCGGAGTTCTGGAGAAATAATGTTAGGCCTAATCATCCTCATATTGATAGTGGGAAGTTCAACAAAGATTGAGTTTGAGCTCACCAAATACTATTCTATCTATTCAGTAGGCCCTTTGTGTTAAAGGCATAAAAAACAAAAACCTTATGAAGATAGTGAGCGTATTTGATTATTAAATGTCAATTCACTGCTTTGATTAGTCAAGTTATTCAGGGTGCCCTTTATTACTAGCCCATGAACCATTAATGTATTTTCCAATCAACTATCAAGACACTGCTTCAAATTAGCTATTCAATGAGCACTTTGCACTTTGGACATAGATCCATACCTTACAAAGACAATAAGTGAATTTCCCTATCAACTATCAATGCACTGCTTCAATTACCTATTCAGTGAGCTCTTTGTACTTTGCACGTAAATCCAATACCTTGGAAGAATAGTAAGCACATTTGCCAAACAACAACCATATAATCTTGCAGAAATCTATAAACCTTGCAAAAAGATTCTAGATATAAAGCTGGAAGTATACAATTTATCAATATCAGAAAATAACTCTGCAATAAATAAATACAATTGATAGATGATGAATATAACTCACCGTTTTAGACCAAGCCATCTTTGAATATATTTTATGAATTTTTCTGGGTTATTGCTCAGAATGGCTTCTAAGTCAGGTTGCTGTAAAATATAAAAATTGATAGAATTTGAAATAAAAATCAAGGTGTCTTAGGATATTCCATTGTTGATGTTGATAGGCACGTATGCTTGCTATCTTCCCAAGGTATTGGTTTATGTGCTAAGCACAAAGGGCCCCCTGAATAGGTAAACTAATCGAGCAGTGCAACCCTGGTCCTTCCTCCCGATGTGACCACACCTCGTGATTCCTTTTGCCTTTTTGTCTGGAATTACAGAGAGCTAGCTAACTCTCTCCACACACTTTTTAACAGGTCTGACGGTGGTTTTGAACCCAGAACCCTTTGAACAAGGGTCAAGTGATCTAATCACTCGGCAATCCCCGCCACACCATGATATTGTTAAATGTGCAGAGGCAGCCACGTGGTACAGTGGGCAGTCTTGAAAATTATGGTAGCAGTTAGAATGTAACGGTACTTACTTTTTCAATTGGGATAGGGCCAGTTACTTCCTGTCCAATGGCAAGCAATAGGCCTACAGCTACTGTGTATGCAACAGCGCTAGAAAAAGCAAATGCATGATAATATTAGAAGTAAGAAAAAGGTTTTCAGCAAATCAAACAACAAGGGAGCAGATATCTCAGTATAAAATCTGTTATGTTCATGTTTATTCAAAGTACTGTAGTTTGTGTGGCCCTTTCTGTATGGCTCAGAATTAATGTGCTACAACGGTGAAAGCATGTAAAAACACGTTTCTATAACAAACCTAGCAAAAATCCCCTCAATTGTTTCTAATTTGAATATTTAATGATATATATTCGAATATATAAATTTAGAAAGCAATGATAAGTAAGAAATAAAAGCATCAAAATCAATCATAGTTAAGAGAATATCACATCCCGTTTTCAGTGCCAAGACCTGACTGATTGTTAGTTTAGACCATAGTCGAATGATATCTATGCTTGTTGGCTACCAATGATCGTTCAAAGACGAGAGGAACAAGAAACATGGCAAAATACATCCTGCTCAGACTACGATATAAATAAACACAAGGGAGGGGAATGAAGCAGAAGAAATGCCTTACCTATTGCCCTTCGACAAAGGCACAAAGTTGTAGAAATAATAAACCATTGTTAGAATCGTATTTATATCATTTTGTGAATCCTAAAAAAACAAATAACTGAAATAGCTAAATTGATCAATATATACGATTCAAGTTAGAAGTGATGAGTGGTTCTGTTGAAAGAGCATGGCGATCCTTGTAATTCAGGGGTTAAAATTAGGGGACTAAATCAGGGGTTCAAATCAGGGGTTAAAAACAGGGTTGGACCTAAATGATAAAGAAAGCTAACCGACCAACCTTGTGACTTTTTTGTTTGGTAACATCGTCAGTAAGCTTTCCCCATAAATATTCCAACTCAGAGTGAAACTGGTTTGAGCGGACAGGCTTTGAGATGCTTTCCAATATGAACGACATGTCATCTTCCCTGAAAATAATATCAATGTTTGTTAATATTGGCTGATGTAGATGAAAATTTTGAGTTCACAAGGAGTGGCCGGAGGAAATTGAAAATCCTTGATATTCCAACTCTGAGTGATGACTTCAACTAACCTTTGTCCGGATAAAGTTAAAAGAACGCCATCGAGTTGTGAGGACTTTCGTCTCGAACTTGGAATTTGCAGGGCAACCGCAAATGAATCATGCAGCGTTGGTGAGGCTTTCTGAAACGAAACATTTGGTCAAACATTTATTATGATGTCAATCAATTGCCCTATACAAAAAGCAAAGGCCAAAGCTCATTAAAGACAATAAATTCGAGTTAGCAAGGTAGGCATTATTTCTAGTTAGAAGGGCATTGCTGTCATCAGTTAGGCACAAATTCCAAATAAGAAGTATTGGAATCTACCTTGAGAAGTGAGACAAAATCTTGCGTGTTGGCTGCCTTCTGCAATTGCTCTTGAGCCTTTGGACTTAGTTTTTGTCTGCAGAAAAAGAGTCCAGGATGAGACATTTACGAACACATACTTATATCATTATTATGATTATTATTAATTCATAAGGCATGGTCTAACACGGGTAATTAAATTATACCAGAGCAGGCTACTGCAATTGACATATGCCTCCACCGGGTCTCGAACCCGGGTTTGATCGGACACAGGCGAGCGCGCTAACCACTGTCCTAAACCAGGACAATAAGTTAGCACAGTAACCTTGATGTCTTCACAACTCCAGGCTTATCCACGGTGGGGCATGAATTCGTGTTTCGGATTAAATCCTTCTTCAGAGCCATGTAATATTAACATTAATTCATAAGGCATGGTCTAACACGGGTAATTAAATTATACCAGAGCAGGCTACTGCAATTGACATATGCCTCCACCGGGTCTCGAACCCGGGTTTGATCGGACACAGGCGAGCGCGCTAACCACTGTCCTAAACCAGGACAATAAGTTAGCACAGTAACCTTGATGTCTTCACAACTCCAGGCTTATCCACGGTGGGGCATGAATTCGTGTTTCGGATTAAATCCTTCTTCAGAGCCATGTAATATTAACATTAATTCATAAGGCATGGTCTAACACGGGTAATTAAATTATACCAGAGCAGGCTACTGCAATTGACATATGCCTCCACCGGGTCTCGAACCCGGGTTTGATCGGACACAGGCGAGCGCGCTAACCACTGTCCTAAACCAGGACAATAAGTTAGCACAGTAACCTTGATGTCTTCACAACTCCAGGCTTATCCACGGTGGGGCATGAATTCGTGTTTCGGATTAAATCCTTCTTCAGAGCCATGTAATATTAACATTAATTCATAAGGCATGGTCTAACACGGGTAATTAAATTATACCAGAGCAGGCTACTGCAATTGACATATGCCTCCACCGGGTCTCGAACCCGGGTTTGATCGGACACAGGCGAGCGCGCTAACCACTGTCCTAAGCCAGGACAATAAGTTAGCACAGTAACCTTGATGTCTTCACAACTCCAGGCTTATCCACGGTGGGGCATGAATTCGTGTTTCGGATTAAATCCTTCTTCAGAGCCATGTAATATTAACATTAATTCATAAGGCATGGTCTAACACGGGTAATTAAATTATACCAGAGCAGGCTACTGCAATTGACATATGCCTCCACCGGGTCTCGAACCCGGGTTTGATCGGACACAGGCGAGCGCGCTAACCACTGTCCTAAACCAGGACAATAAGTTAGCACAGTAACCTTGATGTCTTCACAACTCCAGGCTTATCCACGGTGGGGCATGAATTCGTGTTTCGGATTAAATCCTTCTTCAGAGCCATGTAATATTAACATTAATTCATTAGGCATGGTCATTATTATGATGGTAGATGTTACTGACTAATCCTTTTACTACCTTGAAATCTCACAAATAGACAGTACTGTGCAAATCTAATTGGCAAAGAGCAGTGGTACATCGATAAACCATAAACAAGGTCCTTTCTAATAAACCAATTCATAGCATGAGAAGACTTAAATTTTTGCTTGAAGATGTTGAAAAGTCTTACAGACAGGCAAATACGACCAACGACACAGCAAATAAATAAACATCACTTGCATAACAAATATAACAAACCAAATCAGATGGTGTAATAGATGGAAGGAACTCACGCAAATATCTTCCTGATCATTGATTTGGCCAGGTCAAATACTCGTGGAAAATAAGGCATGAATCTTGGCATTTGATGATTGCCACTGAAAAAAATAAATGAGGCACAAATCACATTATCATTTCGTCAGGCATCACCTAACACATTGAAAATATGTTTTCCCGAGCGAGCTGCCACAATAATAACATTCCCAAATCAGGCATTGAGCCTGTTAACTAGCCTAGCAACCCTGTTTCCTGGGGTATCCGGCTCCATGCTCAACCATAGTGAGGCATTGATTCGTGTTTTGGAAATCCTTCTTCAGGGCCACGAATAATTATACAAATTCAAAAGGCATTGTGTAACACAAGGGCTGGTAATGCTCAAAAGTATGCTTAAATCAAGTGCCTAGAATGCATGTCTAGTGATTTCTGAAAATTGTTTCCAATTCATCGTAATTAGTTTCAACTGACAACAATATTTGTGACAATGTAATCTGTGACCTGTGACCGTACTTACACTGTGAATAGAATTTGATTTGACAACCCAGACTCCATGATCTTCTTTGGAAATAAATCCAGCCAAACCACAGGGTACCACATGGACACAAGTTTCCGCCATTTTAAAGCAACATCGAATATATCTCGCCAAGTAAACCGTTTCCCCTTCCAGCCTCTCACACTGACAGGAGACTTCCAATACCTGGCAGAGTAGGAGAACTAGTGATGAGAATGAATGATTAAAATGTAATAAAAATAATTCTACCTTTCTCAAACAGATGTTTTTGTTTTAAATGATTAATCAGGCTAAGTCTAACAGGTTTGAAATTGATTCTCATGGTTGATCTACCACAGTCTTATTATGCCCCAACCAAGTCGTGAGCCTGGGACCTCACCGACCATACGCTAGCCTACCATATCGATGCCATATACTGTCTGATTATGCTAATCAATTATGAATCGCTTTTCCTAGAAACAGATTGAAAAGGGCAAATGAGTACAGCTAAAACTTACCTGAGTGCCGTTTGTGCTACATCAAGTACTGCTAACGCCATTGCTTTATTAGACCTCCAGTTAGGCATGAACCCATCACTGTGATATTGAAGTAGTTCCTCGAACGGCGCAGCCTTGCAGAGTAGGTACTGAATAAATCAACAATTATAAATTACTAAAATTAAAATTGTTTTCTCCAGCAGAATAAACACAAAAGATGAAATGATGCACTGAAAGTTATGTTTCAAAAGAAGCGGACTTTGGAAATAAATCGAAAATGGAGCGAATCGTGCCTAGGTCGCTTTCATTCTTAAAGAATCATTACAATTGAATGTCAGATTTAACGAATTACCTTTGCCTCCTCTGAAAATCCTTCAAAGTTAATCGATTCTACATCACTAAAAACCAAAGGCAAAAATTAAATAGCATACTCAGGGAATCTTTAGACACTTCAGACTGATATTTGTCGGAAACATACCCCATTTCAATTTGCAGCAAAAACCACTGCTGACCAGTATTACTTGATAATTATTTAATAACTGCTCAATCCAACGGATTCTTACATAAACTCAGCCACGTTTGAGTTTCACTTGGCAAGATTTTGGCCGTCTTTTCTGCGGTGAATGTGTGAGGTTTGAGAGAGAACTTTGCATCCTGAATTTGATCCTTCCAGCAATTTGCTGATATTACTCTCGGACCGTTTGCTTGATAACAGTAGGAGTTTTAATATCTAGATCCGGCATACATACCGGCTAATGGACCTTACACCATAGTGAATAGCATCTTTAAAAGGCGTCAACATTTCACCGTTGTGGGCCTATTTCTTACTATACTGATTAACAGAAATCAAAGAGTTTATCGTGATAGAAATTGTTAAAAAACTCACTTGATATGAGGTTGTATACCAGGCTGTTCCGTGTAATTCTGCAAGAGAATAGAGAGATGGCTTAGACTGCAAATCATATGCAAATGATCTAGACACCGAGTATCTTGAACAAATTACTATAAAACATGATAAATAATGATAAAATATACCTTAGCATTCCATGGTAGATTCTTCACCCACATTTCTCTGAAAGTCGGGGAGAGGTCGCTTTCAAAACGATATTCCTTCAAAGGGGTGTCCAGTTTAGAATGTAAATAACGAGCGAATTCTAAAAGAGAGTAATATAATTTGATACTAGTTTCTACATTTATACATCTTTAGTGCATCAAAATAGATATATTATTAACGATGATTCATAACATCTAAAAACGTACCTCGCAAATAAAATGACTGGCTAAATTCTGGTACAAAGGATGTTCCATAATTTGATATCATAACCTAGAAAAAAAGTGCAAAATAAAAAAACCGGAAATCACTAAGAAAGTTCGCCAAACTGAAATTCATTGATTCAATGCAAAAACATATTTAACAAGAATGGTACATCATCTTATATAAGGTGGTATATCATCTTATGTGAAGTGGTATATCAACTTATGTCAGGTGGTATATCATCTTATATTATGTCAGGTGGTATATCATCTTATGTCAGGTGATATATCATCTTATGTCAGGTGGTATATCATCTTATGTGAGGTGGTATATCATGTTATGTCAGGTGGTATATCATCTTGTGTCAGGTGGTATATCATCTTATGTGAGGTGGTATATCATCTTATGTCAGGTGGTATATCATCTTGCATTCAGTGAATACAGTGACCAGGGGATGCAATGGATATGTTTGTAAGAGGGTTGGTTCACCACCATAATCATCTTATAAACAGTGGATACACTTACTAAGGGGCAGCATCATCTTGAATGAAGTAAATATCTCATGTCAGACGACATACAGTGCCATTATATGAGTACCCCAACCCCTTCATACACCACTTTAGCAAACCCACTGCAGTAAGGGATTGGGCTATTTTGCTTGATTATACAAAACAAGACAAACATTAGTGAAGATCACATTAAGTGGAAGTGGGGTTGAATACCTTGGTAGAAGCTTTGACACTTTCGTAAAAACGTCCCAAAGTTGCAAGTGCAAGTGCCTTCATGTATTGGCATCCATAGTGATCTGGTTCTATCTGAAGGCATGTCTAAAATAATAAACAGAAAACTGAATAAACTCATCATTCTGAAAAGTTCCTTCTCTACAACAACAATCTTTTAGTGAAATGGTTAGAAAGAGAATTTCCACGTAGTTCCCTTATATAGTGAGGATGGGGTCTACTGATTATATTGACGGACAGCAAAACTATAATTACTTATTCAATTAACAAACTATCAAATTGCATGATATCTTTGTTTTTCCATTATTATCCCCTGTCAATGACTTCTGCTTGCATGGCTCCGCTTTTGTTTGTTACTATCTTTCCTGTTAGGGGTGTTTATTGCCTCTCTCCCTGCCTCAAGAGCCACTTGCCTTTAATCTAATTAATCTAATCTAATCAAATAAGAATAATCACAAGAGAACAGTCACAAATGAACATTATTAATGCTAGGAATTAATATCACGTCATACTTGGTAATCTTCTAATGCCTCTTGCACTTTTCCGGTAGAAAAATAGATGTGACCACGAATCATGTACGCCTAAATAGAAATGAAAACATTCATCAAAAGACAGTCGCAAGCATCACAATATCTACTATTACAATAAAGGCATATGGGGGAATTCTCGATCAGTTAATCTATTTAAAGAGTTCCTCCTTAGGCAGTTAATCCTAAATTGAATCTTTTAATACGTTTCTTCCATTTTCATGTATCGTTCAATCAATGTTGGATTAAATTCAGTTTGTTTTGAAATTTGTTATGCATACCTTTGCATCTCTCTTGTTCACCTTCAAAGCCTCGTTTATGTATTTCAAAGCGAGGGTATCATCACCAAGCTCCCTACAAGAATTCAGTAAGGTTTCAACTGATGAGTGATAGCCAGTATATTTGCTATTACTCAAATACTATATGAGACATATTAGAAAATAGTAGGTAAGAAACAAGAAATAAGACCGGCTCTCTGTCACTGACATTTCACTGAAATCATCAGACAGACTATATGATTATTGTGTGTTATAGATGATTGCAAAGTCATTAAACTGTCAGTAACAGAGAGCCAGCCTCCTTTCTTCTTTCTGATCTGTATCACTCTGTACTTCTGTACATCGAGCACTATGATGCAGGTACGAAGCAATGCAACAGAAACAAGATAATAGTACACACATACATACTGCTACTTACTTAAAGCCACTGCCAATCGTCCTCAGAATATGTGGATTGTCTGGTTGCATTTCTAACGAGTCTTGAAGGGCTGATAATGATTTCTAAAACAAATATTTAGCCAATTGGTAATGAGACAATCATATGAAAAAAAAGTATTTGCTGATGCACCTGATAGATTTTTGGAAGGAGCATGGTTTGATTTCATATCAATCCAGCACATGACGGAGCATGGAGTAAAATTTAAAACTAGAATCTTCTCTCTGTACTTGATAAAGGGATTTCAGTCATCCCTTGAAATGGCATAAGATGTTTAGAACTTGCTACCCCTGGATAGCTCACAGAGCCTGTGTTTTCATTGAAGTGAGAATACAACATCAGAGTCAATGCTTATTCAATTACCAGTCACCTGAGTTTTCCTATGCCTGACAAGGGCAAAAGCCAGGGAATGATTGGATAGGAATAGGGATACAATTAAGAACCTATGTTGACTAAAGAGGGTATACTGACATGCTTCTCATCCCCCTTAATATCCAAAAATGTTTACCTTTAACATTCCAAGTGCCATGTATGACTGACCAAGACACTGATGGACAACAGCCTGGTTTCCCGCTTCGTACTTCAAAGCTTTCTCCAAGTACTGCACAGTATTGAAATGAAGCTGAAAGAAAAACAAAATATATGACACCAGTATGAATCAATTGGTCAACTTAGTTCATAAGGCATGGTCTAACAAAGGAAATCAAATTTTACCAGAGTAGGCAACTGCGATTGATATATACCACCAATGGGTATCCAATCTGGCTTGTCGTGACCAAAGGCAAGCATGCTAGCCATTGTCCTAAACTAGGACAATAAGTTACCACAGTTGCCTTATTACAATAAGCTTGCATAGCAACAGTGAAGCATTAATTCTTGTTTTAGAGCCAAGTTACGGTTGACAGAAGACCTGGTGGTGGCATATGTCAATTGGAGTAGCATGCTGTGGTAAAATGCTATTCAACTTGATATATACAGGATAACAAATAAATCTTAAAATATGTGAAAATATGAAGACGTGAATACAAGTTTCTACTCTATATGTCAGTGGGCCCAAAGATATTCTGCACGCTACTAAAGTTCTAAACCAGCATGTGTCAAACTAAAAGTCAACGGGTTCTAAGGTAGGGGCTGTCATTTTCAAAATAGAAGCTTTTGTAGCAACCAATGGGTGCTAAAAAACGTACGAAGATCTTGACTGCTACATATATAAAGTAATTAAGTGAGTTAGTGCATCAAGCTTTGCACAGTAAAATGGAACCCAGAAACTCCTGCATGATAATCAGCATTTGAGTTAACTTCTAGGCTGGGTATTAAGATGCTTTAAGAAATATGGAGAGGTAACACACATGCACAAACCAGCCGTTTGTATTCCAGATGTTTTCCCTGCTGGCATTCAGCAATGCATGGATTCGATAACATAAGGGATATTCTGACGTTGCCAAAATAAACCATAAAAGACCAGTCTGTTCCTCTAAAATAATTCCCAAACAATAATTTAAAGGTTGCCAGAATGGATTCAGATCAAACATTTAAATGTTACCTCGTTTTTGAAGGCAACAATGCCAGCCAGAACATGCGCATGTCCATCAGGGTACATATCAATGAGTTTCTTGGCAGTTTGCATTGCGCTTTGAATGTCACCAGACCGGAACTTTATCTTGAAAAAATTAAACAAATTCATAAGAGACTGTCTAAAAGTCATATCATACAGTGCAGTTTTCATATCCACTAAAGAATTGTATTAAGTGTGAATTCTATCTGCGTAAGTGAATGTATAAATGTCAGTTGAGATGACAAATAAGAAAAGCAAGTACCTCAACTTCTGCTTGTAACACTAACGAGTGATCAGGTTTCATCTTCCTGGCATTTTCCACATCTTCTACAGCAGCAACAACACTCTTGTTAATCTATAAAAATGGTTGAATTTATTGATGATAATTTCTAAACTTCTATATAATCAAGAGTTTATGGGCATAGCCTAACGCATAGAAACTACATTCTCATGAGCACGGCACCACATTTGTAATACATTCCAAACAGGTTGCCTGGTCGTTGCCTACCAGGCCAACACACAAACAATTGTCCTAATAAGACCATTAAGCATAAGTACACTTATTCCATAATTTTTTACCAGAGAAGCCAAACCTGCAGTAACTAATACATTTTTACATTATTACATGAATAATAGAAAGTAAAAGTTCCCAAAGGATTAAAGCCATCACCTGACAGATAACTAAAAAAAGGGGGGTTAAAGAGAGTGAAAGAGAAGACAACTGTCATTGTTCAAGCATGGCTTTGACGTTAACCTGGAGAGCCAGTGGTAAGAATCCGCTACATTCCAGAACAATATTGTACTCACATTCTTGTCTCTTCTTGCATTTGTCACAGACTTTCCAATATAACCAAGCCAGGCAATATCTTTAGAACTCTCCTACAAAGACCAACATAATTTTTTATTTGCATACTGATGGCAAGTAAGAAACAACACCCATAGCATACCATGTGATTAACTCAGTAGTTAGTAGCCAAGTGCCCAAGCAGTTGGCAAAGCGCAGATGAAGTTAAGCAACAATCCTCAAATACGGTCTTGTAACAAATCAGAAAATCACTTATTTTCATTAACCTGCAAGTTTTACCCCTGATACAAAGAAGAAAATCGGAAGGAACCTAATTTATTCAAAAGGATATTCAGGGGGCAATTTTTTAAAGATCAAAGATGGTAAAAAGTACAAAATATGTTCACCTGTGAAACTTTATCAAATATCTTCCAAGCATCTTCGAAGTTACATTTATCGAGCTCTGAGAAGCCTTTAACTGAAATAAAGTTACCAGTCATAAGCTGTTTCAAATTGCCTTATTTGGTAAATGATCAAAATGATCCACAATAAAACTTTTTGATAGGTGATAGGCAAATACACTTACTATCTTTGTAAGGTATTGGTTTATGTGCTAAGCATAAAGGGCCCACTGAATAGGTAGACTAATCGAGCAGTGCGACCCTGGTCCTTCCTCTCGATGTGACCACACTTCGAGATTCCTTTTGCCTTTTTACCTGGAATTGCAGACAGCTGGATAATTCTCTCCTCACACTTTATGTGACAGGTTTGTAACGGTTTCGAAACCGCAACTCTTCAATCAAGGGTCGAGTGATCGAACCACCTGGGCATCCTGGATTTCTTTGATCCTCCGGAGTTCTTTTGAGATAAAGAGAATTTACAGTATCAAGGCTTACCAAGTTTCTCTTCAATGTCTCTTTTATTTACGTCCCATTTTGCTTTTTGCTCAACAAAAAGAACCAAAGGCTACAAAAAGACAAGGAAGCATTTGATAAAACTTTATTTCAACTCAGTGGCCCCAAGGAAAATTAGCATGATGGATGTGTTTCACACCATGAACCACTTTAGAAGCTTGATAAAACCCTTACCACAGCAACATAATCAAATTTGAAGGAACGACCTTTGTGGGTTAGAATCCAGGAACGGTCAGAATCGTGAACTACAAGCCGTCAGCTGATTCAATTGTTCAGCCTTATAGGGTAGTAGGTCAGTAAATGACTACTCATAATATTCCTTCTAGAATATTAATTTTGGGAGCACAAGCTGCAGGTCCGCATCAGCTTCATACTCTCATACTGCAAACCATGGTTAGCAAATAAATATGTTTGCTTGCTTCCTAGATAGCAGTAAAGACTCCTTCCCCTCTAATTACTGATTTTGCAAGAAAGGCTAATTGAAAGAGTCTTTTTTTGATATAGTTTGCCCATTTGAAAGCAAATCTAAACTTTCTTCTGGTGTAAATACATGCTTCATCAAAGTCCTTAAAACATTATTAGGGCGTTATTGTCCCAAAGTAGATTTTCCTAACCATATATTGTTACAGGGCAATGCATATTAAATTGGAAAAACATCACAACAAATAAACTCACACTTCTTTGAAGATCTGTCTCCACTACACATCCTGAAAAAAGAAAAATATGGCAACTATCAAAAGCTGGCTGATGTAAGTAGAAGTTATTTGCGATTAGGTGGTGGTTGTCTTATCAGGTAATTTTCTGGGTTTTGATTTTCATATCCCAATTAGAGATCATGGAGATTTGAGGGAAATCTGACTTGAGCTGAAATCTGCATCTGATTGGGTTATCAAAAACTGGGAAGACAGAGATCTTGATAAGTGAGAGAAAAAGTATATGCTTAAAAACTTTATATAATAATAAGTTTATATTGCACAGAATAATAGATTGGGATTGTCTTCCGTATTTACTAATGATTGTCATCTTTGATATGATTCCTCAAGAAAGATGTTAGCAAATTCTTTGATTTGTAGAAAGCAAAAGAGTACTTGCTAGCAGTTGGTTGCTAATATAATCCTTTGTCTTTTTAATCTCCAATGTTTTCAAATTGATTGCTTTATTGTTAAAATCTAGCCTGCTGAAACATTTATCAATTACTATACTTATCAATGGAAACCCACAGCTCTTTAGAATTTCTTAATCACATTCTCAAAATAAGTGCATACTTTTTTATATGACACCCTCAATAACCTAATAAGATGCTTCTCATTATGGCATTATCAGTAATCCGAGTATTGCACCCTCTTTTTGTACCCTACAATACATTAACCCGGCTTGCAGGGAATGGCCACTTTTGACAAGATCTTAGGTGCGCAAGATAAACTTTCTTTTGTTCTATCCAATGTCATATTGTTATCTCAGTTGCGTAAAGTGCAAAACTCTACTCAATCCTACATTGCGTGATTTTTCACATCACGTATATCTGCGGCAATACTATTGTTCTTTTGACAGGGTTATTGTTCTCCTTGGCTCTGCACAATGTCACATACATGTGGCGGGAGGCTTGCCCTCGCTGCAGAAACTCTTTGGACTGCTCATCAATGGACTCTGAAGATTACAGTCGTGGGTGTATGAACCCTCAAAAGTCCTTTCAATCACCCAGGCTCCTAGTTATTACCAAGCTGTCCCAATCACGACCACACATTTAGGCGGCCGTCAACACAAACCAACTTTGTATTATTATATCCACATAGCCATGGCCCACCAACCCATGTCACGCAATAGGCCATATTTACTGCACACTGATATATGACCTTCTTGCTTAGCAAATACCTCTTACCTTCGTCAGCCTTTTCATTCGGTTCAGAGAGTGAAACAAAAGAGAATCTTGCTAGGATGACATTCAGGATGATGCAAATAGTTTTCGAAGTGACAAACATCTTTCGCAGAACTTCAAGGCCGCCTTGCCTTCTGATGATTTTGAATTCGCCTCATTATGAGTTGACTTGTGCACTCTAATTCCTTGTATCCCTGTGAGTTCAAATGAATCTTGGCAAGTTGAACATCTACGTCTTTCAAATTCAAATTGATTTTTGGGCAATCGTAGCCTAATATTGGTCATTGGGTTGATTACAAGTTTATTTGGAATCATTTTTGGCAAAATTTAAGTAACTAAAACAAACATGTGCTTTCAGTGTACTCCACTCTCAAAGAGTTCAATACCAAGGGGGAGACATCAAGTAATTAGAATGTGTTTACTGTTCAGTACTGTGGGGTATACCATCAGCTCTGTAGAGGGTACTCAGTACTGTGGGATACCATCAGTACTGTGGAGGGTGCCCAGAACTGTGGGAAATACCATCTAGTACCATCACATAAGTACAGTGTAGGGCAAAAACCACAAGTACTTTGGGTATAACTACTGATGATATCTCTCCACAGTACTGATCACCATCTATAACAGTACTAAACATCCCCACAGTGCTGCAAAGATGTTGTTCAGAGAGATCAACTTTGAATATACCGATTGGCTTAACATGTTTGGTACCTGAAGTAGAAGGATGCTATCAATGATGTTTATTATGAAACCAGTGAAAGTGCCGGCATTTGTAGGGGACTCACAGACAAAAACACGATCTACCATTATGATTATTCCAGCTATTTCTCTATACAAGTCTTCCAATTTTACATTATTTTACAACACCGACAATAAACATTAGGAAACCAGAAATAGTTAGCAAAAACAACAGTAAACCCTTAAAAATTAAACCCTTAATATATTTCCAAATTCCATTACTAATTTTCAATCCATTTACTTCCTTTCATCCGGGCGCAATTTATGATAATGAAGTTGAAAATTGCAGCGTTTTTATGCCAACTCGGGGGAGCTCTCGAAGACCTTTTCAAGGAATCAAGATTTTAGAAAGTGAATTTACAATGTAACGCTATAACGCCACTTGCATGCGAAATTTAGGGGTAAAATGAATTCATGCGCAGTAATGGGTATTCACATTTTTTTCTTTACTAATTTACATCCAGAAATTGCCAAGAAGTTCTGAAGAATCGGTAAATATAGTAAAGTACGAAATCTGTTAGAATGTCTATTCGATGTAAATTTTGATTTTAACGATTGTGTGCAAGAAAAATTAGGTTACCCTTCGAGCCAGAAAAGTTTTAAAATTTTGAGTCTTCCCCAAAACCATTGTGAAGATGCTGCAATTTTTTCCAACATCAATTTTTTGCAAATAAAGCACGATGGAGAAATTCGGGAAGCCAAATTAATCACACTATCTTGTTTAGCTATGCTCTGCATGGTAGCTTAACAATATTAAAATTTTTATTCTTGGTGAAAAGGAGGCTCTTGAAATAGACCAATGAAATTATGGAGCTTTTCGAAGTTCGTAAGATTTGGCCTAGCTTACCCCTCTGGAGAAGTAGGAGTAGCATGGAACTGAATGGATGCACAGACCGAGGCCTTAGAACTCCCTGAAGCTAAGGCATACATCTCTTCTGCAGTGTTGAGCAAGGCTAGAGAAGAATTTACTCCCCCCTTCAACTTACTCCACAATGTCTTGAAAATAAACAACTTCAACCTATAATTCCTTAAGAACTTTAAATGACGATTATTATTAAGCTCAATGCGTTAAAAAGATTTAGTTATACAACCCATAAAAATGATTATGTAAAGGTAGAACAGAGAGGGTTATAAATATGACTATTCTACACGGTTATAAAGACAATAGAAATTCATAAATACAATAGAAATTCATAATACACGATACAGTGCCTGGTTACATTGGGGCGGATGAGGAAACCCTAGGCTAACTCCCTTGGGGCACAAAGGCCTCCTTTCCATGTAAATTCATTTTGTGCCAGTTTCGGTTTAGTTTAATTGGTCGACCGTCGTTCATCTTTAATCTGCTACTATCTAGAAAGGGGAGGTGCACGACTCCAGATATCCCCGGCTCAAGACGAAGTTACCCTTAATCAAACTTCATATGCTTATTGCAAAGCAGAGAGGTATTCAGTGCCATTTAATGTCTATTTTACGACTAGGCTAGGGATTGAACCCCCAACCTTACGATACCGTGGCGAGCACTGCTACTAAAGTTATCAAAGAAAACCCATTTCAATGTCATTTTATTACGAAAGATTCCAATGAATGAAGTTTGAAATAAATCGAGATATACTACTAAAGATAATCCTGATGTTCGAGCTAGCCTCCCCCGTGTAAACAAGCTATTATATGCAATATATACAAACTGTATACAGGTGTATCAAACACCTTTAAGGTTACACATGACGTGAAATAAATCAATTGAAATTAATTCAAATCAATTGAAACTAATTCAAATTCAATATATCGAATAAATTCTTACATATAGTTGAAATCAATCAGTTTCCCAAATCGATTTTCTTTAACTTGCGAAATCTTGTGAGACTTGTTGATGGCCAAGTTGGTGACAACAACAACAACAGTTTGACGCACTGTAGTCATGACAGTGATTCTGAAAAATATTGCAAAGTCTGAGAAACCTCCTAGAATGTTATCAAAATAAATATCAAAGGCTTGTCACGATAAGTGGTGCTTATCAAGCATAGAACTAAACGGAGCGTCCTCAAAACTTGAAGGCAACAACATTAGACGTTAGAAATTTTAAACAACTATAATATCAAATAAACGAATATCGACTCACCAGGTGAAGAAAAGGCCTTAGAAATGAGCGAGTGATTCAGCAGGACTCGACTCCAGTCTTGGAACAGAAAGATCCAGGATCCACGAGGTGCAATCGTCAACGGCCTAAAAATGAAGAATTTCTTTTAATTTTCAAACCCTGATCTGAGCCCTTGCCCTAAAACTATTCAAGCCCTAACCCCAACCCCAAGCCCAACCCTAACCCTAACCCAAGCCCTACCTCTAACCCTAAGAAAAATTCAAATCCTGACCCTAGCCCTTAACTACTATCAAGAGCCCAATAAATAGCTGCAGTTATTGTTGATTGTCATACAATAAAAATATAAAACTCTGATGAATTGAATGATTGTTACCTGTTGAAACCTCGAGTTGAGTTCATGTGCCCATCCAGAATGCACAGTAGTTGATCCAATCGAAACATTCTTGCTTTTCAGAATAATCGATTTCAGTTCATTTTCACGTCTTCTCAAGTCATCAAGAACACCCTACAACAAGCAAAATAACAAATATCAATTGAGGTTTTGTATACCGTATCATACACATTTCAAGTTTCCTTCATGTTTAAGGCAAAGGGAAAAGGTTTCAAACGTTCAAGGGTTTTGTAAAGCGCCTCATGCACTTCTAAAATTATGAATTGAGGTTGACACAAACATTATTTAATTATTTTACCTCCCCCTTACCTTAATAAACTCCCTTTAGCATCAACAGTCCCCCTTATTAATGATGGGGAAGAAAATCATGCACGTGAATGGCCAAGAAAACTCAATGCTACCTGAAGAGAATTGATCTGATCCCACGTGGAGTTTTCAGAGGCAAATGGTTGCAAACCAATCAAGTTAATCTCAACATTAGTCAGCCACTGGTCGATCTCCGCCTGTTTTTTCTGAATGTTCTCTTCATCTTTGATCGATCTTTTCAATGATTCTTTTTCTTCTGCTATTTTACTTCTCACTTCGTCCAAGTCACTTTCCAACCGAGATGTAATGTCAGAAAATGTCTGATCCTTTTCAGCCATGAAACTCTCGTTCTTTAACTGGGGTGATTTACTCTTCAGACGATCCAGGAAGGTTCTCGCTTCTGGAATCTTCGACGAGAACTCCTGAGAAAGACAGATGCATAATACTGTGTAGTTTTGGCTAAAAGGTTGTGGTTGGAGTGGCTCCAACTGTTTGCTGCTAAATATTTTGGACGAGGTGGGCTCAGCCGCCATGTATCATGTTCAAATTGACGGTCTTCTAGTTGGCAGTCAATTTAAAAATCGAAGCCTTCTGCATTACAAATTGACGCAAACAAGCACATCAGGGATCTTATAATTATGCTATATCTAGTGATCTAGTGCTTTCTAGTAGTCCTGCCGGAAAGAAGTCAAGCCAACATGGGAAACAGAAACTCACTCACTGTATGGAATCGAACATAGGACCTCGTACTACCATTAGTAATGTAGTAGTGTAGTGGTATTAGTGATGTAGTAGTGAATGTAGTAGTGTAGAGGTATGAGTGATGTAGTAGTGAATGTAGTAGTGTAGAGGTATTAGTGAGGTAGTAGTGTAGAGGTATTAGTGATGTAGTAGTGATGTAGTAGTGTAGAGGTATTAGTGATGTAGTAGTGATGTAGTAGTGTAGAGGTATTAGTGATGTAGTAGTGATGTAGTAGTGTAGAGGTATTAGAGATGTAGTAGTGAAGAGGTATTAGTGATGTAGTAGTGATGTAGTAGTGTAGAGGTATTAGTGATGTAGTAGTGATGTAGTAGTGTAGAGGTATTAGTGATGTAGTAGTGAAGAGGTATGAATGATGTAGTAGTGATGTAGTAATGTAGAGGTATAAGTGATGTAGTAGTGTAGAGGTATTAGTGAGGTAGTAATGAATGTAGTAGTGTAGAGGTATTAGTGAGGTAGTAGTGAATGTAGTAGTATAGAGGTATTAGTGAGGTAGTAATGAATGTAGTAGTGAAGAGGTATTAGTGAGGTAGTAATGAATGTAATAGTGAAGAGGTATTAGTGAGGTATTAGTAATGCAGTAGCTACCGTATCTCTGCGTTGAAGAAAGTCTAGCCTTATCAGGCATCTAGCTAGAACTTAAAGGCAGTCTGTCACGCATTTGATTGGCTCTTCTGATTTTCTCAAGACAATAGCGAGAACAAAGGGAACAAAAACACGCAAACGCGACAAAATTTTTGAGGGAACTGAGGCGGAAGAGGGGAAGCGGTGTGTCGTCAATTTTGCACATTTTGTAATAAGTTGACAACCGAGTCATGGCTAAGCCTAACAAACAACAATTTACTCTTCCCAGCATAGATGACACTGTAAGTGATTTTCAAGGACTAGGGTTGGTTGTGTTCAATCAGCCTCCAATCGTTTACCGATCATCGGATAAAAACCCCGAAGAAGAAGTATCGACGAGGCTTACAGCTGCTAATAATAGGCCCTCCGTCTCTCGTGCAGCTTGCGACCGAATGGCTTTCCACTTTTAGTGAGCTTCTTGGTGCCCTGCTCAGCCATCGAAATATCAACCTTGTGTCTCTTCGTGGTCAGAACAACACAACACTAACTAATACAAACGCAACGGTGACGCGCCATTTTCCCTCAGACAAGTTGCATGCAAAAGCAGAGAAATTCAGGTGTTGAAGTGTGTTGAAGGAGACTTGATATAGAGAGAACACGTGGTACGAGCTCGGATTCCGATTGGCTACTTGACTTTTTACCGCCGTAGAAAGTCAGATCTCAGAATCCAATCAAATGCGTGACAGACTGCCTTTAAACTTACTCAAGAAGATATTTATTAACAAGTGATTTTGTTACGTCTTTGATGCTGGATTATATTTTGACATGAAATAAAATAAATCATTTTTCAAACCAAATGGATACAAAAAACCCAATGAAAATCACCTCAATCCGTCGTAACTTATTGTGAGCAGCAGCTTCTCTACTTGACGAGGAAACCAAACTGAAGTTATCCAGAACTTCTTTCATATTCGACAAGGTTTCACTCAGTGACCGCTGGTCTTTCCACCATTGTGAAGAAATGTTTGTCAAGTCTTCAATCTCGTTGATCATCAGTCTCAGCCTCTCTTTGATTTCCAGCCAACGTGCTTCAAAGCTTTCCTTCACGATCAAGAGGCTGTGCAAATCATCTTCCACTGGGCATGCGTGTGTTGAATGCTGCAACCGCTGGACAGAAGAAAGCCAATGAACATGAATAGTATAATGAAAGTAAATTATGACTTAGTACATAGTACAGTCTTTGGATCCATGTGTTCGTTTCATTATGTTTCCGATTTTTCTGGCTATACTTAGTACATACGTAGAGAAGCTGATCTCAAGCCTAGAACTTTCCAACAATGTCCAAAGTGGATGCACTAAGCAGGACAAAAACAAGATCTCGAGTTTCAGTTTGCATGATGCCAATTGTCATTTAAAGCAGTTAATTACTGAAAATGGCATGCTATTCTTGAGCTGTTGATAAATTGTGTATGAAGGGTCCAGGAAGCTTTGGTAACGATTTCATTAGGTGAACAAAGCAACTGTAAGTAAATATTACACATACCTCGCAAAGTCGCAATACTGAGATGACATCGGCATCCCTTGCTCTTACGTCTGCCTCCAGCACCTAATCAGATAATATCGAATTAATTCAAGTTTGAAAAATTTATCACCCATTAAACATGGTGTCATGAACCGTTTTCGATACGAAATCAACGTGAAACAAATAACCTTTCAAATCACTTCACAATCGTTAGTCGTTAGGTATCGTCAATCGATTTCTAAAATTGTTGCAAATTCGTCACAAAATCATCTAAAAATAGTTTCAAATCGTTGATTTTCGAAAGGGAAGGCTTGAGACGGTGAAGTTTTGCGTAGTGAATTCAATCTACTCTATCATTAGCAGAAATGAGGCCAGTGATGATTAAGACCTGGGATGGAACCAATTATCTTTTTTTCAATTCGTAAATAATAATTTGATGATTTTATTTGTAATTTTGGATCTATTTTAGTGTAGATAGTTGGTGAAAATTAGTTTTTAATTATCATAATTAAATACCAACTTCAAATAAATATATGAAATGATTACACGTTCCGAACGTTCAAATCGTGATTACAAAAATATTCTATTTATAAACATAGCAACGATAGTCTCAATTATATGCATATTGAAATGATGGTTAATTGGAAATAATAAGGTCGAAAAATGACGATCGTTGACAGACAAAAAACACAAAAAATTAAATGCTGCAGGTTTGAAATTCGTTTGGATATAAACTGTGAAAACACAAGGTTTGTCGACAACAGCAACAACATACCTTGATATCAATCAATCGATGTTGTTCAGTTTCTCGGTCAGCAGTTGCAGCAGCAAAAGCATGCGCCTTCTCCTCGACAACGTGTAACCACGCATTCAAGCGAGTCAACATGGCCTCGAGAAGCTGCAAGCTAAAAAGCGTTTCTTCTGCTTGTTTATAACTCATTCCAAGAATCTTACAGAGATCTTCAAGACGCTTGTTCATGGCTTGCTGGCGTTGTCGCACGTGCTCAGAGAAAGGGGCACTTGGACACGTGCTGACGATTTGCACAGCGAAACCTTGCAGTTTCTTCCTCTGGAGTTCGTGCTTTTCTAGCTCAGTCGAGAAGATCTGCAAGAAATTTATAACAAGACTCTTAATCTCAATAAGAATTTATGATAATAATAAAAGGCTAATATTTGAAACGGGAGGCCTAACCCAACTCTAACCTTGAAGCTTCTTAATCCAAAGTTCTAGTACCTAGTATGTTTGTCCAAACTAGCGAGAGGTAAACAAGGTTTGTTAAAAATTTTAAAATACAGTATCATCATATTCATATTACTAAAAGATATCCCTACTAGAATAAAAAGCTCTGAGGCCTAGTTTGATTGCCCAAAATTTCTCCAACAAAAGCTACATCTCAGAAAGAAACTCTAGTTGGGCAAAAACAACGTTGTAATAAGGATAAAGGTCGTCAGGGTTCACTTTGCAACTTAATACAGAAAGACACCAACCTTTTGTATTCGTTCCTTCTGCTTCTGTGGGCTACCTGCAGCCTGTATCTGCCTTACAAACGATTTCTCATTGAACGACAGCCATACATCTAGTGACATCCAGACTTGATCAAACTTCTCAATGTTTTCAAGTAACTCAACAAGCACTTTCAGCCTCAGTTTCGTCTGGAACACAACCTCGTCCCAGAGAGTTGATAAAATTTTGGTTTGCTTCTTGATGGTTTCGTTGTCTGTTGTTGCTGTTGTTGCTGCTTGAAGGGATTGTCCTCGTACCTTTAAAGCCTCCATTTCGGATCTTTTGTCCTCGATCTCGCGGCTTATAAACTAAACAAGAAATGAAACAAATCAAAGTTCCTATTACTCTGCAGAGAGATATCCAGCAAGCTAATCCCATACTAGGAGTGATTGAATAACCCATTATATCTATTGAAACCCCCTACCTATTTTTATTTCCAAGGAGTTTGTTCTAAGATGTATCCAATCCCGATGTATCCTACATGCTAACGTTGGACATACTATTAGTTCATCATGACAATGACGCTAAAACATCCTAAAATATCAAAGTTAAGGAAGCTTGAAATAAAACAAGGTCTTACCTGACATTTCAAAAGCTGCTCCTCTAAATGTTCCACTGTACACTCGGTCAGCGGTCTTTTCACCATCTTTTCTACGTCACGGAGCCATGTCATCAATTGCTCCATTGTTTCAGTGTATAGTTCCCAGTCCTCTAACGAATTCCTCAATTCCTGGACCTTGCGTGCGGATTCTTCAAGGATTCCATGCCACGTTGATTCCAGATCTGTCATCACATTGGATAAATCCTGGGCTAGGCCATCCTTGGATTTCTGCAGTAGATGTTCGCCAACCCTGCATAGAGTCGTGTAGGCTGGCTTGTAGCGGTCTATCCGTCTTTGGCAGGACTAGAAAAAACCGAGAAGCGATTCAAATCAATCTGCAACTAAAGAAATAGCTTTTTGTGCATATCATTGAAATAGCTCTGCTACTCCAGTAAGGAGCTAGAAGTTGAATCGACAGACGAAAGTAGGGCAACGATGATGGAGCACAGTGACAGACCGTTGTGTGATCGATCGAGGAAGGTAGTTAAAAAGCCACAGTTAAGCATTGTTTATCTAACAGTCTTCGGTTGGTAGGGTTTTAGAAAAGGGAAGAAAATGTGAGTCAACTGTAAATTTTTCAACCGATTTTTTAACAAACCAAATTTCGACCTTTTCAAAAATGCATATTTAGGTTGGAATATCTTCTACCCATCTAATTCGAACTCCAGACCCCCTTTGTTGTAAAAATAACATTTCCTACCCATGCTGTTTCTTAAGTACTTGAGGGTAAATACAAAGTTATAAGAGAAGACAAAGTATTCAATCAACTCACAAAGACATGCTCGTACTGCTCTCTGAGTTTTTCAATGCTTGATGCAGCTGAGTTTGGAACCACGTGATTCAGTTTGGCTTTCATTTCTGAGCTCACAGCCATGAGTTCTTGGGACAACTTCTTGAACTGCTGCCATTTCGAAGTTGCCTCGTTTGAACTTTTCTTGACTCGATTCAGCATTGCCAGCATTTTCTGCCAGCGCTCGTTCAGATTCGTCAGTGCTAGTTCCAATTCGATGTTATAGCTGTTGTTCAGAAAGGGACTGGAATCTAGTTGTTCAGCAAGATGGCGCACGGAGTTTAGTCTTGTTTCAAGAATCTCGATTCGTTCCTGAAATAGTAAAAAATGAAGATGGAAAATGAGACTTCTATTTGGGTGGGAGAAGGTCAATAAACAAAAATAATGCTGACAAAAATGTACCACTCTCTTTCCGTTCTCACTATCTTTCGCGGATCCTGAATTTTTGTTCTAAAATTTCCATTGTTTGAATTGAAGATATCTCATTAAAGTCAAATTTGCAATCGACATCATCGCAAAATGAGCTTAGACAAGTTGTATGGAAGAGAAATAATTTCGAACATGACAAATATTTCAAAAGTAGAACTCCGATTTTTAACAAAGCTACGAAGGAGAGAATCTATTAGCCAAATGAAAGCTCATTTTAGCTCGTATTGTTTGCTAAGATAGTTCTCTGTGGAGGTGACAAAATTCAATTCAATTCAGACTTTACACATAGGAATCATCAGAAATAACATGAAAATACATGATCCTATACAAAATAGAAAAAGAAAAGGCTTAGACCACATGATATGAGAGGGAGGGGGGTGAATTGAGAAATTGTTCAGGGGGTGTCATTCAAGGAAATACAATAATCTATTAGTACCAACCTCGATCTGATCAAACACATTTTCATCAACAATCTTCTCTCTTTCCCATGTTTTTAGTTGATCAATAAACCGATTGATATCTCCAGAAATTCCCTGATTTTCATCGTGGAAATATTCCAAGTCATTCTCTAGTTTCTTCAGCAACCTGACGTGATTCATTAGTTCCCTGTGTTTGTTTTCCATCTCTATTGTAACCCTTTGCACATGCGTTAACATTCCCTGGCTTGTAGTGACGTTCCTCTCACGTTCTGGATGTTGTCTTGTGTATAGAATGGTCTCCAGATTAGTCAGGTGTTCTTTACATTGGGTGATTGATTGCTAAAAAGTAAGTTAAAGCATTAAACACGTCTTGAAACATTAAAGGGACACCATCACATTTGACAGCTATTGGGTGATTGGTTGCAACAAAGCAAATCATATTTGACACGTGTCTGCAAACCTTATAGAATGAACAGAAAATGTGCGTACCTCGGTCTTCAGAATCTGTTGATTTAACGCATACATCTTCCAATCCTTCTCGTTTCGGTGAGAGCTCTTAAGCCAAACAGAGGCTGCTTCGAGTGTCTTTTTCACATCCGACCATTGTTCTACATCTCTTTGCAACCTTAGAAAACAAAATACTCTGTGTCACTTCTACATACCGTACTCAGAAATCATTGTCGGGGTCATAATTGATGAAATAGTTAACAGGCTATTCCTAATTATCCTCGGGAATATCTGATTGGAATATCCTGATAGGATCTTTGCAGGCATTGTTCTTCCATCTGCCACTAAATTTTTAGTATTGTTTAAGTATATTACATTTTCCTTGATAAATTCAAAAATAAACCATACTTGTCTAAACGTTTTATCGAAACGTTTAGACAAGTATGGTTTATTTTTGAATTTATCTATTAGAATTTTATAAACTTAGTTAATTAGGCTCTTGTATTATTACATTTTCCTTGAAGTATATTGCATTTTCAAATAACAAGTTTGCAAAGGAAAGCCTCAAGAAAATCGTATTTCCCTTCTTCCTTCACCAAAATTTCAAGTAGAGACGATGGTTTTTCTAAATGCAGAAATAACTCCATGAAAGTCAACCCACCTTTCTAACAGAGAATCAGTTCTTGAGACTAAGGTATCGAATCTTCTCTGCATAGCAACATTATCTCCAGAGAGGGTCTGGTTCGCTCCTGCCATTCGCTGAATTTTCTCAGCCAGCTCTCGACTCGAACTCAAGCATGTCTGATAAATCTGGAGGTCGTCTTTCAGTTTCTAAGAAAGAAAGCGAAATGCAGACGATTGAAATCATGCTAATTGGCAGAAAAGAGACAAGTATATTTCGTTATTGCTCAACCATTCGTCTGGAGATGTACTGATCAAAATTTCCCTAAGTTACATGTTATTCATATATCTATTACTAGTATTTACTCAAGACAATTGATCGAAATTATCATTGAAGATTAAAATAGTTAATCTTGAAAAATCACTTCATATGAGAGGTAGTAAGTCCCTTTTCTGTTCTCTATTTCAAGGCGATCAGAATCAGAATGCTTCTGGTTCAATCCTGGTTTGGTTGATTTGTAACAGGGATGGGTGCAGCTCCTATCCCTGGCTTGATAGACACCAAACTTATTCTGTGTTCCAAGCAGATGGGAGAACTATTACTGAAGTCTTTGGTGATTCAGCTAAGAATCAAACGGCACCAATACAATTGAACATCCAACAAACATCCTACCCCCCTTCGTAGTCCTTGATAGTGCAGTCCTTGGTAGTAATGTCAGATTTCCAAATTCCTTATCAGAACTTTAAAGAGCTATAAAGTTTTTCAAGAACGAAGCAATTTCACCCATTCAAAGTCAATTTGATCACTGAGTGGATTCGAACCAGAATATAAACTAACCAGATGAACGATCATAGATTAGGTATGTGTATCAACGAAATGAAAAACTGACTCAAGTCTCATCCACCGAACAGGTAGCTCTGACTAACACTAGTCTATCGAACCCATTAAAGCCATACAGCCACCACTGCATTATTAAGATTCTCCAATGGTAGTGATTTGCAGTCTTCAGTAATTGTTATCTCTGCAATTCAGGTACTTTATGTAATGGCTATGAAACAGTATTGACAATTTCATTTGCTTCCCGGGGTGTCATCTTCGTAACGTTAATTTTCGGTTTGTTTTGCAGGTCCTTACATATTTGATAAAAAGAAAATGAAACTATCAGTACAAAGGATAATAAGAATCCGTGCCGACGAGCATGAATGCGAAAGATAGACATGGATAGATAGAGAGACGAAAAAGATAAAAAGCAACACACGTCTTACCTGACATCTCTCCAGTTGCCGTTGCTGCGACTCAAGAGATCCTTGGCTCAAATTATGCAAAATGGAAGAACACTCAGCCTCTCTTGCCTGTATCCATGCCCCCAGCTCTCTCTGCACCTGTTCATAACGAGACAGTTGACAGAACACATCAGAGAGCTGGCGATTCTTGAGTGAAACCGATCTTAGAACGTTGGAGAGCCGAAGATCGAAATCTCGCAGTTTGTTGACGATTTTTCTTTGTGCTTCTGTTTGCGAGTAAACTGCGTTGGACGACTCGTCCGAATGTCTTTTCAACTGCTGGATTTTGTGCCGACACTCGGCCAGGTTGGTCTGCAACACCTGCACATAACATGAACCGCATAAATCCTATGAATAACACAAATAACACACCCTGCTTTACCCACGTTTAAGAGTTGCTGCACAGCCAGTGTGGTGATAGCTAGGAGGCCACATTGGGTCTCTTGATCGCTTGTAAATATCATGCTCATCGTTCTTGAGTACTTCTCTGGGATATCAAGCCATATCTACTTACTCTAATTCAAAACATATAAATAGTACAGATGATAAAGGTAATACAAAGAAGACGATAAGCAATAACAAAATCCCTTTCAGCCTAAATAAACACAACAAAACCCACCTGAATTTCACTAAGTTTACTGTTTATGATCCTTGAGGTCATGTCAGTAGGCCCATTGTCCTCCGATATCATTTCAGCATTTGACAACGTGGCTTCAATTTCTTCAGCATTCAGAGAAAACACGTTCACCAACTCACAAATGCCTCTGAAATTACTTAGGCCATTCGCAACTTCCTTGGCTAGTTTGTTATGTGTCTGGTTTATCTTGCGAGCATTTGCAGTCACTGTAAAGCCAGCAACGAGACGTTGACTAGATAAGGACGCAGCTGATTGGTTAAGCTCGGATATTCTTTCTTTTGATTGGCTAAGCTGGAGTTTCGCTTGCTCAAGGGCACTGTATACTTGATCACTGCCATCAGTAAACTCTGACTGGTAGACTAAATCTAAAGATTGCTCTACTTGGTGATTGGTTTCTTTTAAATCAGCCAATAACTCCTTGAATTTGCGCATCTGATTGGATATTTCTTCTATTCGAGTTTTGTGCTGTTGAAATGGATTGTCGAATTTATCCAAAGATTTTTGTAGCAAACGAACTTTCTGATCGAGATCGGGCTTGGATTGGATTTTTATCTTGTTTTCTGATTTTTGCAATTTCGAATTTAGCTTCAGGCAAGGCTCCAAAATGGCAGAAGTTTCCTGAAAATAAGGAAAAGGAAATTTAATTGAGAGCTTGGAAATAATATTCTCAGCTGTTTTCCAGTGGAAACAAACTAACTATACGACCTGTCAAATTCATTGGAGGGTTAACTGCTAAAACTTAATATGAATTCTAAGAACATTCAAGCATATAATCGACTTGTGCCTTGGTAACCCGAGTTTTAAAGTGAGCGGTGGACAAACAGATTTTACTTTTATATCATACCAACTAATTAAGGGTTTTAGTTTGGAAAAATCATTTCAGAGAATCTTTTTGTTTAATTGCACCTCCAAGGGCCCATTATAGAAATAATTCCTCAAGCAAAACAAAACATAAAGATTTCTGGAGTGCAAATACGTGCAATAAACAAACTAGTACCTCTTAGCATTATGTGTAAGGATGCAGTTTATGTTACCACGCCGTTGTCGGGAAGCACGCCTAGCCTTAGTTTGGCTAGGCCATCTCGAAATAGTTAAGACTCTATTGAGTGGTCCATTACTTAGCAAGGTTCGCGTATTTCCAACCCAGGCCTCTTAACGTGTCTTACCTTGCAGTAATTCATTTCCGCCTCCACATCTTTCTCGTCTTTTAAAAATCCCGACATCTGATGTCTCTCAAAATCGGACTTCAATTTCTCTAGCCTCGTTTCCAATTCCCAAGTAACTTGCTCAATTTTCTGAACCTCAATATTTGACAAGAGGGAAGTCAGAAAGTCAATTCTCGTTTTCAGTTTAGCCTCGCAATCACTCCATTCGACATCGAGGCAGTGGAAGTCTCGATCAGCTAATATCTCTTCACTTCGGACGTTTTTACGCAGATTTTGAACGAGATCGTGGAGAGCTTTTCTTTCCTCATTTTTACTTTGCAATTTATCAGAATAATCCTGCAAAAGAAAAACGGAAAAACCCAAATGAAATGTCAACCCCAATCTGCCAATTATCACCTTGAGGAACGTCAGTGCAGTTTTAAGGAGGGTGTCCAGTACTTTGAAGGGGGTGTTGAGTATTGTGGGGGATACCATCAGTACTGTGGAGGATGCAAATTACTGACGGGGATACGATTCAGCACTGCCTCGGGATACCATTGTTGGGGATGCCACTGTTAGGGATGTTCAGTACAGTAGAGGGAAACCACAATCAATTTGGGCTTCATAAGACGTTTACATCGCCTGAACCAAATAGCGAAACATGATTTCTCGTGTATGACATCACACAAGCCTCGAAAACAATAAACGGGGAAGGTCTGAAATAAGGATGTCCTGGGTGGATTTTTCAAAATACCAATAAGCCTTGTCTTTCAACAATATTCTTTGACCCAGGTGGATCTTATCTGAAAATATAAGACCAGGGGGTAGATTTATTCTGAATTCGAGGATATAACAATTAAGCTCACTGTATTTGAAATACCTGAAGAACTTTCAACTCCTCCTGGATAGATCTCTCCGAGTTGAAGTTGTGAGCTTCTTCTTGCGTGAAAACCGCACACTCCTTCATCAGTTCATCCAGCACTTGAAAACTCGTTTGAAATTCCCGCCAAATTTTACACGCAGTGTCCAGCCTGATTCGCTCAGTGCGAATCTCGTCGCGCAACGACACCCACTTCTCATTCAAAAACTCTTGCTTAGCAACAATACGCTTATTGCTAGTCATCTTGATAAGGAGACCAGCCTCGTGATCGATTCTATCCTTGATTCTCTGTTTTTCGAAGGCACGTTTGTCGAGTTCGTTGAATCGCATGAATTTGACGACTAGGCTCTCCTGGTCGAACTCTTTCGTGGCGACGAGGGAGGTAACGGACACGTCGCGTATTTTATCGACCCACGACAACAAATAGTCACACCGTGTGAAGAAGGACTGCCACAGCAATATGGCGTTCGTGATTTTCTTCACTTTCTCGTGGATTTCTTTGTAGAGGTTCTCAGCAGAAAGCAGGTTGAGTTGGTACTCATCGCGAGTTTCAGGGGGCAAGTTGGTTACTGATGATGACGTCAGTTGCTCGTAGATAAATTGAAGCGGGAGTAGTCTGCTTTTTAGGTCGTAGGCCAATTTCTACGAAAATCAGACAAAAGTATTGAATCACACCAGCTTTTTCATGGGAATACGCATAAGCAGACACTTGGAAGAGGGACAGGGTGAAGTTAACACCAATGTTTTCAGAGACAATACCCCTTTCTTCTGAAATAATGGAGCATGTCAAGTGATATAATCAGAAACAATATGCTCGTCCATTCGATTGCTGAATATCGAACTCGGAAATGAATGCTCACCTGAAAATCATTCAACTGCAATTTCGCATGATTCAGTTTGGTTGGAATGCCAAACACAGCCAGCAAATCATCCGCGTTCTTCTTATGTCGAGAGAGAAATTCCTCGAATGCTCGCAACTCCATTCTGAAGTACTCCAGTGCGAAGTTCCTTTGCATCAGGATGGGGTTACGGTCACTTTGGTAGGCCTCGGGTATCGTAGGCGTGGCTGAAACTCGAGACACCTTGGATATAAAGATAGAAATATATAATGAGTTATTTTGTGTTATGTCGTTTCAGCAACTACCCGTCTTTTCTTATATTATTTGTTAAGTCATCTTATGCAAAGTAAACCCTCTAAGCCTTAAGCTGGGCAGCACGTTTACCTTTCTTTGATTGGTACAGAACTTGGGGATGACAAAGAATCGCACAGTGAACCATTATAACTACTGAAGCTTTGCATTTGGCACTCATCAGAGTAGACCGTCAGAAAGAGAGCGAAAATGAAACCTAACAAATGAGTGTACCCTGATGTGAATTGGCCAATCAGAAAGAAGGTGGATGATTAGTATTGTGAGAATCAACCAATCATCATTGAGAGTCTCATGAGAAGAACAATAAACGGAGCTGCAATAGTGAGAGAGCATTTCTCTGACCCACCCAATTGGAGATGAAAATCTGATTCACGTTTTTCTACATGAAATACTTTTTATTGTTAAAACAAGAATAAAGCATTGAAAATCAGATAGGATACCTGGCTCGGATCATCAGCTGATTCCGACTCTTCTACTTTGATGTCAACAAGCAGTTCTGGGTGGTTTCCTGCGATCTTCGCTTTAATCTGATCGAATTGTTTTTTGACGTTCTGCAACTGCTTGCCAATCATTGCGTGCGAGGTGTTCCAAGATGCCCGATCGATTTTGTTGAAGTTCGTTTCCATTCTCGACAACAGCAGTTCCATGTTCTTGAAGATAGAATGAAATAGAGTGAATTTTGGGTCTGAAACATCTCAATCAAGTTACACGATGAGTAAAATGATAATCCAGAATAAAATTGATTTTTTTCTAAAAACTTTCTTTAAAATCCTTTTCTCGATAAGCAACTGAACTTTGGGTCCAGACCCAGATGTTGTTTAACATCGCTAGAAATATGACTAGCTACCCACCCCTGCCCCTTAAATCCGTTTATTTGCATGGTCCTGGATAAAAAGACCTTGCACAGCAATCCAATAGAGTCATATCCTTTATCTAATGTCTTTTTGCAGAAAAATACCCTCAACCTAGGGCTTGTTGTTCATTGATTAGTTACTTTATGAAAAAGTGTTTGTCTTTCTGAAATAAAAGTTTCAAACGCATATGAAAGATGTAGAAGTCATATCGCTCTTAGCAATGTCCAAGCAATATCGTTTCAAGTTAATTTAGAAGTTTCCTGAAATAGACAAATTCAAAGAGTTGTAATATCGCTTAAAATTGTTTCATAAAAGTGTTTCCAAATCGTCTCAAATGAATTCAAAATTGTCGCAAATCCCATCAAATTGGCAAAATATTGCTGAAATGGTTGCAAATCATTCCTCATTATTCCAATCAAATTGGCAAAATATTGCTGAAATGGTCATAAAATCCGTTCAAGATCATTGCAAATCATTTCAATTCGCAACGACTATTTGTGTACGCTCAACAATGAGCTCTTTCTAGTCCTAACAGTGAAATAACAGGGAAACAAGACGTATGATTGCCTACCGTGGAGAGGAGCTTGAGTGCTCGTATGTCAATACTCTGTTTACAGTGCAGGACGTTTGGTATCAACGCATACTTCACCATTGACTCCTTCAGTTTCTTCAACCAATCAATGAGGGAATACTGAAATTCAGTCACGTCTTCGGTGGGAATCTGCAAGCCTGGATTACTGTCCTCGTTTTCACACTGTCTCTTTAGCATGTAGAGCCTCTTTTCCGCTTTTTTACAAAGGTGATTCCACAGGGCTTCTAAGTGGCTTTGCTGGTCACTGAGATTCTTAGCAGGTGACTTGGCTGTAAACCTCGTCAGTAGCATCTTCAAGTCATGCATCTTGGGCACGTGTGAACAGATTTCGAAAGACAATTGCTGTAATCCAATTCAATGAAAAGATTAGAAAAACATTGGTCACTAACAGGTGACATTTGAGGGTGTTGAGTACTGTTGGAGGGGGGATACATCAGTTTTGGGCAGGGATACCATCCAGTACTGTTGAAGGATACCATCAGTAATGTGGATGATATTCAGTACTGTGGAAAGAAACCACAAGCACTGTGGAGATAATACCCAAAGTGCTTGTGGTTTCCTTCTATAAGACTGATGGTATCCCTCCACAGTAATCAACGTCCTACTCAGTACTTCACATACCTTCCCAAAGGGCGAAGAAAATAACCTAAATTAAAATGTGTTATCTGCAGTAGTTACCCGAACCTCAAGACTAGCTCATTTGCAGGGAAGCCTAGGCCAAAGCGATTATATGATAGCTTCATGCTTGATTCATACGAAAACAAACAAAATCTCACTTACCATATTCTTCAGAAACATTTCTGTTATTTTATTGGCATTGAGTGATTTCGGAATTTGCTCCCGAACACTTTCTTCACACCTGACCAGCCAATCAAACATATCAGAAAACATCAACTGATAATTCAGGTGATCGTCTTTGACGTAATCAGCCTCTTTCACGTGTTCAGCACGTAGCACATCCTGTGACAGCGTAATTTTCTCCAATGGTGGCTCGATGTCCAGTGATTCGTCATTTGTACCGGAAGCAGGGATGTTTTCCTTCGAAACTTCTGAAGGTCTGGGTACAAGCACAGACTGCTCTGCAAAGACCTTGTCTTTTACTCGCACCCAGCTCTGGTTGAGGCCGTGCAGATGCGTTTGCACAAGCTGCCGGATGTTGACGTCATTACATTCCATGATTTGGTTGCCAAGGTAATTCAGGGAGTCGATTTCAGATTGCTGCCCACCTAATACGCCAAACAGGGCCTAAAACAGAGAGTGTTTTGCATACAGGATATGGAGACTATGACCACAATGATCATACCAAGCATAAACAGAGCTCTTGATGACTTTACAAAAGCAGGTCACTTCAAGCTTTATTCGAGCCTTCTTGTATACACCCCAAAAAGCAAACCAAGACGTTTAGGCCACAGCACAACTGCAAATCTATTGCTACGGTAAACCTAATTTTACATAACAATTGCAAAAAGATAATTGGCTGGACAGAAACTACTATGTTAAAGCAAACATATTTTTTTGGAAAGTTAGGAAAATTTGTTGAATAACATTTTTTCCATATGTATAAATAAGTAAAAACGAACGACCGAGAAATTATTAATAGCAAGGAGATTTGGGAACACAGGCTTAAAACACGTTTAAGGAGGCCTGCTGCAAAAATGGGTGATAGAATTAGCTAGAATGGGTTAGCTAAAGCAATAAGAAAACCGCCACTCACGTGTATCTGGTGGGCAAGTTCATGCTGTCCTCCATCCTGAATCTCATCATCCCTCACTGACATTTCATTGATATTCTTCATCGACTCGAGACAGTTCTGGATCCTCGTATAAAACGTATCCATCCCAGCAGCCACTGCTTCATGAGTCTCGCTGTCAATCAAATCTTCCAAGTTTTCAGCACCGAAATAACACTCCTCGATCGCACCACTATCCCGTCTATGTCTCAAAGCCAGTTGATGCGCGTCTATGTCCTTCATTTGTGAGTGTATCAGGTCCGAGATGTTCTCTCTGGTGTCTTTGCCTCTCTGTTCACTTGCACTAGGCCTAGAAGTGACAGTATCGCTTCTTTCTTTACCAGCAACCACTTCTGACGAGGCAGTCATCTCCAGCATACCGACGCCATTTGCAATATCTCGACTGCTCAAGTCATCTCTGCTATTTAACGAATCAATGCTCTTCGACAAGTTCTTACTGGTGCTTAACTTATCCTTACTGCTTATAGGTGCTTCTGCTAAACTCTCATCAATACTGTTTATTATCTCCTCAAAGACAGAGGGTGCGTTTTCTGAAACATTTTCGCTAGCATTAGTGGGGATCTTGTCATTTTGAGAATAGGATGCAGTGGCATCAGTGTTTGATAACATTTGGTTCCTCATCTGGCCAGCATCAGTAGCCAAATCACTGGAAGCTGAGTCCGAAACAGTGACCTCGTCCTCATGAATAACCTCACGGTCCTTTCCTGATAGGGAGGCGTAAGCATGCGCAATACGAGGATAGAACTCGCCGTCGTCGACAATGGATGCAGGCACAGAAAGACTGCTTCTTTCGCTCTCCAGAAACGTCGTGATGCTGATCTTGCGGCTCCCTTCGTCATCTTCGTCTCTGTCGTGGTTATCCACGCTTTCACTCATGTCACTTACACTAATGGACGGACATATGGGACCCCGAGATTTAGGCCCTACTTCTTCTACCTGAATATTTGTCACCAGCTCCCTCTCTTCTACAAATGCATTTACAGCCTCATTTTCAAAATCATCAGCCATCCCACTATCTGGTGCACCTTTGTTTTGACTTACAGTCTCGCTTTGAATTGATATAGCGTCATCCATTCTAGACTCGTTCCGACTTCCTGTATCTCTTTCACATGAGATTGCATCATCTTTCAAGGCCTCGTTTTCACTGAAAATTACGTCAACACTCGACCTGGATGTCTTGCTATTATCTTGAAGTTCCATCTGCCAGTCGCACGTGATCTTAGGAACCCCGTCATCCACACTGCCCCCGTCTGGCGAATCGCAATTCACAGTGAACTGCGATGATTCGATCCAATTCCACACACGAGGTAAAACGGGGGTTGACCTTGTTGAAAGCACGGGTGGGGATTCCTTCCGTGCAGGTCTATGGTTGCTGCATACAGAAGACAGAGACTGCCTTCTCGGGGTAGGGGGGATGACGTTTATGAACGGCAGAGGTATATCTAGGGACATCCTTCTTGGAGTTGGGGGTATCACCTTGATATCAGGGGCTGGTGCAGATATAGATCTAGTTAAAGAGGTAGGGGGGCCGATTATCCCATTTACAAATTTGGAGTTTGCAGAACCCGATTCTGCCAGAGGGGTTTCTTCAGTCTTGGAGGCAACGGCTGACGAGGCTACAGACCCCATCGAGATCTTACGAGGGGTAGGTGGGGTGATGTCGATGGAGGGAAGCAGCTGCCCCTCAGATCTGGAGCTCCTGCTGTCGAAAGACTTCTTCTTTTCAAGCCAACCATCATCAGTGACGTCATCGTTGTCCTCTTCCCCTGATATAGAAGATTCGAGACGGCGAACAAGCTCGTTGAAGTCGAAAAGGTCAGAGTCTGGAGAGGTCAGAGTGACAACAACCTTCCCTGAACTGTTCTTCGTCAGTTTTTCACCATCCTCGACATCAGCAGGGTTCAATTCAGCCATCGGTGACCTCTCACTGACGCCAGCCTCGTTAGAAAGTTTCAACTTAAGAGAGGGTGGTTTATCATTAATTACTTCCTCCTGGCAGGTCAAGGGTTCAACTGCTATAGGCTCCAGGCGAATGATCATCACGTCACTATCACATGCATCAGAATCATATTCAAGAATTTGACTGTTGTGATCGCCGTTGAGCATTTGATGCAGATCATTGCATACTGGGTCGAATACTACCGTGCCTTCACTCAAATCGTCTTGTATAGTGGTGCTGTCCGACATCAGAGACAGCGCTGCATTAGAAGGCAGCTTCGTCATCAACCCATAGCCGGAACGCAGAGACACGACCGTGGAGGCTGTGGCAGAGCTAGATATCTGCGAAGCTTCGTCCATCAATCGGTCATGCGGGCATGGTCTGGCGAATGCTGGCGAATCGGAGATATCATCAGCCTCTTTCATGGAAGCAGCCTCTTGTTGGTTCACGCATGCTCTGTTCAACATCATTCGGTTTTTGAGGGAGTTGATCAACATATCCACAGCAGCAGGGTTGTGTTCGTCGTGATCGAAGGAGAAGACGCCACTCGAGTCGGAGATCAAGGACCCCATCGACGATGAGCACATGTCTTCCACCTCATCGAGTTTAGACCTCTTTGCTCCGGTCTCCCCCTTCGGTGCACTTGACAAGATGTCGAGTTTTCTCCCTGCACTTTTATGATTCCTTTTCCCCTTCTCTTCATTCTCAATCAATTTATCCAACTCCTCTATCCTCTCCGCAAACTCCTTCATATACTGGCCATCGTCAACACGCGTAACGTCATACATTTCAAAATCATCATCATAATCAGCACTCAGTGTTATTCTACCAGGCACCTCCATCCCATCCTGCATGCCTCCATCTGATTTTGAGTCTACCCCATCATGCACATCTTCGGACTCCAGCACTTCGAAGTCCACTGACGTAATAGTGTCAGCAACAACAACTTCTTCAATAACATCCTCGATTTGGTCTGGAATGACGTCACTACGCCCAGTGAGGCTCTCATCCACACTACCACTACCACTGACACTAGCACTACGGAAAAAGGGGGAGTAGAGTGCCTCGGTCGAACTCTCGTTTGCTGTCTCCGCGTGGCTTCCTTCAGGAGACATTTCTAGCGCTTCCTCATTGCTATAAACGCTCGCACTTGATCCTCGGCTGATCTCCAGTTGATTGGAGCTGAGGGCGCTGGATTCGAGCAGGGAAATGTGGATCGTGTCCCATCTCGAGTTCAAGGCGTCAATGACAGCTTGAAAGTTGAGGAATGTTTTGTCTGACGATTCGAGAAGGCAGTTGATGGCTTCCATTTTGTTCTGCAACAGTTCGACCATCTCCTTCATAACCTGTGGAAATATCTGGCTTTTCAACAGATGTTTTTCTTACTTATATCATCATCATTATTATTATATGAGCTAGGCCCTACGCTGCCAAATAGGCATATATAAAGAGGTGTTAGTGCAAGCAAATCAAGCAACTAAACCAGAATAATTTGAACCCCCCTTTTATGAAAGAGGTATTTAGCAGCGAGAAAATATCTTTAACCTAAGAAATGGCGATCAATTTGTTTTACCCAGGATTAGAGCTGTGAAATTTAGCTCGGAAACCATAAGTTATAGAGGATCTCAATTATGGCAACGGCTCCCTCAAGAAATTAGAAATGTTGAATCCCTCTTACAATTCTTATGAGAGTGGTGCAAGCAAATTTAGCAACTAAACCATGCCAGGAGAACTTTGACAAGGTCTAGTGATCAACAACAATGACAGTTGTGCACATAAATCTTTTAACAGAAACTTGAAGAAGAAAACGAAAGAGTAACTTACACTATTGTTATCTGGGTTGTCAGCAACATTCTTCGCCATCTTCTCTATACCTTCAATGATCTCATCACAGCCTCGCACCAGTTCATCAAGCCTCGTACCGATTTCTATCCCACTGTCAATATTATTCTTGATCAAATCAACGCAAACATCCATATCCTTAATCTCATTTTCATAATCAGCAGCCTCAGTTGCAGACAAAAACTTCTTTTGAATGTTGAAGTCTTGCTTTGCTTTTCGGAAATCCATTTCCTTCGATCTTAACTGCTCTCTGTAATTCTGAAAACGACATGAAAATAAAACATTGAAAATTTGGATCTCTAGTTACCCTTAACCTAGATTAACCCTTAACCTCCAGTTACCCTTACAATGGGGTCACTTCTAGCCTTGCCTCGTGGTGACCCCGCAGGTATACTGAAAACTGCTGGGAATCGAACTGTAAATGATCTGCTTCATTTAGAGATTCTCGCATGAAGATTATCTCGATATCAAAAGAGAAATGAGACGTGGGAAGATATTCTGCTAAAACAACAGTGCAGAGGTCTTCAAACTCGTGGCTTGCGTTCACCTGTAAACCATCTGCTTGCTGCTAGAGATTCTGAACGGCACGACGTCACAATTACTACACAACAAACTTTTAAGCTAGCTATTTTAGGACTACATGGTACTGGGTTAGGAAAACACACTTCTGTGGGGCAAATTAGTGAAGTCAACCTCCTCGGACTGATGTATAGTGATCCTCATGCTAATATTACGGATGTAGTTTGCAATACCGTGGCCTTTAGAAAACAGGGTATAGTCAGGCATGTCCAGATGCCAGCTAATATGAACCAGAATGGAGATATGATGCCTTTTTTAATGAAGAACGAAACTGATGATTTGAAATAAGTTACAGTCGAAAGTTTTCAAACAAACCCTGCAATGAAATCAAAACTTACAGTGATGAGCTGAACGATTCTTCGGGGGTCAACTTCGTTGATACTGGCAGAAGCGAACAACGACTGAAGTTTCGATTTGACATCTGAGAGAAGGGTCTTCCAGTGGCCTAACTTGTGACGAATGTCGTTCGTGACCGAGTCCGTTTCAGGGAGGCCTGGAACCTCTGCGTCCATTGCCAAGTTTTTCTCAGAGATTAACACCTCCGAATCGTTAAATGTAGAGTGTACTGAAGACTGAAAAGCAATGGAAATGCACAGTTAATTGACTTCAGGTCCATTTCAATTGGCTCAAATCAGTTTGATTTAAGTTGATGAGATTTTGCTCAGTTAATAGTGGCTTAGTGTTATTTTCTCTGTCACTACCTCCAACGGTCTGGAGTTCATACTATGAAGTTCAATCTCTCTAATTTTGGTAGTTTAAGGCTGTTACACGACCCAAACTCACAACACAGCTTCCTGATTGCTTTTCAGCCACTTAGGTCCTGTTGTTCTGTTGTCTGTTTTGATTCAAAGGCCAGGGAACTCCATCGCAAAGCAATCAAGATAACAAAAAGTGGTCCATAAGCTACGAGAGGCGCTGGGTCTAATTGCACATCTTAATTTAAAGCTAAGAACCGAAAAGAGCCGAGTAGAGGCTTTGCCTTTGATCTGAGCTTAAATCACCAGTGCAGTGATGTGCACCTCAAGACCAGCTGTCTGCGTGGAGTTCTAATAAATGACGTGGGTGCTGAGCCTTCAAAATCATCAAAACAAGGAAGATGACATCCATCTCTTCTTTTGAGACATCGAAGATGCAATCACTATTTTCGGTTATTTCTGAAATTGTTTCAAAAATCCAACTTTCCTTTAATTTTTTCGTTCAGTTCACCTCTGAGTTAGGGGTGTTCTTTTTTTCCTATTTTGTTCAAAAGTTAATCAATCAATGTATGGTTTATTTTCAACCGGTTTTATTTCATATCAATAGCATTGTAAAAAGTTTTAATGGTAAATATATACATGCATACATACTAAATATTACTTATATACATACTGTATACATATATACATAACCGCCCGGGGATCTAAGAGAAAGTGGTGGCAACTTCTTTACCATCCGTGAAACAGGACTTCGTACGACAACCTTATGAACTGGTAGGTAACATAGCTGCAGTTCTTCTAACTCTTTAAACTCTTCAGATAATCTGAGCAATCGCTCGTTCTTCGATACCAATGTGTAACAGAACACGAGTTGCCTCTGGTATTTTGATTGTTGCTTTTTTTCGTCTTCTTGAGCACTTTTTGTGTAGCTATATTGGGCTGTATTCTCTTACCATTGAATTTTTTCCCGTTGCTCTTGCCGAAATGTGAGTGTGCTTCCATATATAGTAGTAGTGCAGGGAGGGCCGAGTGGTTAGATCACTCAACCCTTATTCAAATGGCCCCGGGTTCGAAACCACTTTCAGACCTGTCACAAAGTGTGAGGAGAGACTTTGCCAGCTCTGTGTTATTCCAGGCAAAAGAAATCCCGATGTGTGGTCACATTGAGAGCAAGGACCAGAGTTGCACTGCTTGATCAGTCTACTAATTCAGTGGTCCGTTGTGCTTTGCGCATAAACCAATACCTTACGAATATAGTAAGCGTATTTGCCTATCAACAATTATGCCCAAGTATAAGAGTTGCCTCTTGCATTTTGTGCGTTGTTCTCGTAACTTCTTGAGCAATCTTTGTGTATCTTGAGTCATATTTTCTATCTCACATTTTTGTCCGTTGCTCTTGTAGAAATCTCAGCACCCCTTGACACTTCAATACCAATAACATGCAATTGTGCATCGTTTAGGCCTAGGTTCACGGGTTGCTACACGGCCATTTTTGTTGAACCGTGAGGGCACATTTTGTCTCTTGATCACATACTTATATGTTGCTCGTTGTTCTTGCAACTTCTTGAGCAATCTTTGGGTATTTTAGGCTATAACATATTTTTTCACTTTTGACTTGCTGATCTTGTGCAATGCAACCACTCCTTGGTTCTTGAACACCAACAATGCGCAATCATACGTTGTATGCTCAAGTTTACAGCGTTAGTGTGCCGATCATCGGAAGACCTAAGATCGGATATATTACGCTACGAACTCAGCCCAGCAACTCGCTTGATAGGTGTAAAGAATTATTCAAAGAAGAATAGGGCAAGGCGTTTTTTACCTATTTACGCTTTACAGTTTCTTAGAATCTTAGCAGAATATATGACATGAGAAGGGTTATCCTTTATAATTGCATCTCCTGATGAGTGGGCCCGTCAAGATGCAGAGTTTGGCCTTTTGACTCTTTT